>SJYC01087730.1:0-23044 GCA_006408675.1 Madoqua kirkii
AGCTATTTCAAATCCTAAAGGACGATGCTGTGAAAGTATTGCACTCAATATGCTAGCAAATTTGGAAAACTCAGCAGTGACCACAGGACTGGAAAAGGTCAGTTTTCATTCCAATTTCAAAGAAAGGCAATGCCAAAGAATGTTCAAACTACCACACAATTGCACTCATTTCACATGCTAGCAAAGTAATGCTCAAAATCCTTGAAGCTAGGCTTCAGCAGTACGTGAACCAAACACTTCCAGATATACAAGCTGGATTTAGAAAAAGCAGAGTAACCAAAGATCAAATTGCCAACATTTGCTGGATCACAGAGAAAGCAAAAGAATTCCAGAAAAATATCTACTTCTGCTTCAATGACCACGCTAAAGCCTTTGATTGTGTCGATCACAACAAACTGTGGAAAATCCTTAAAGAAATGGGAATACCAAGCCATCTTACATGTCTCCTGAGAAACCTGTATGCAGGTCAAGAAGTAACAGTTAGAACTAGACAGGGAACAATAGACTGGTTTCAAATCGGGAAAGGAGTACGTCAAGGCTGTATACTGTCACTCTGTTTATTTAGCTTATATGCAGAGTACATCATGAGAAACGCTGGGCTTGATGAAGCACAAGCTGGAATCAAGATTGCCGGGAGAAATATCAATAACCTCAAATACGCAGATGATAGACACCACTCTAATGACAGAAAGTAAAGAGGAACTAAAGAGCCTCTTGATGAGGGTGAAAGAAGAGTGGAAAAGCTGGCTTAAAACGCAACATTCAGAAAACTAAGATCATGGCATTGGGTTCCATCACTTCATGGCAGACAGGAGAGAAAATGGAAAGTGACAGATTTTATTTTCTTGAGCTCCAAAATCACTGTGGATGGTGACTGAAGTCATGAAACTAAAAGGCATAAAATTGCTCCTTGAAAGGAAAGCTATGACAAACCTAGAGAGCATATTAATAAACAGAGACATCAATTTGCTGACAAAGGTTGTTTAGTCAAAGCTATAGTTTTTCCAGTAGTCATATACAGACTTGAGAGTTGGACCACAAAAACAGCTGAGCACCAAAGAATTGATGCTCTAGAACTGTGGTGCTCGAGAAGACTTCTGAAGAGTCCCTTGAACAGAAGGAAGATCAAACAAGTCAATCCTAAAGGAAATCAACCCTCAATATTCATTGGGAAGACTAATGCTGAAGCTCCAGTACTCTGGCCACCTGATGCAAAGAACCAACTCACTGGAACAGACCCTGATGCTGGGAAAGACTGAGGGCAGGATGATGAGAAGGCAACAGAGGATAAGATGGTTGGATGGCATCACAAACTCAATAGACATGAGTCTGAGCAAACTCCAGGAGATAGTGGATGACAGAGAAGCCTAGTGTGATGCAGTCCACAGGGTTGCGAAGAGTCGAGCACAGCTTATTGACTGAACAACAACCACAAACAGATTATACCTCTGAAAGAAAGTATGTACACAAAGCTTCAATGCTGTACTGTTTCTGACTGTAAAGAAAAGGAAAATGGAAACCTTCACACTCACTAATAGGAGACAGGCTGCACAAGTTGCTGGTTTTGTGTTGTGCTCAGTCACGTCCGTCTGTTTGTGGCCCCGTGGACTATAGCCCACAAGGCTGCTTGTCCATGCAATTACCCTGCAAGAATACTGCAGTGGGTTGCCATTTCCTTCTCCACGGGTATCTTCCTGACCCAGGAATCAAACCCACATCTCATGTCTCCCGCTTTGGCAGGCAGATTCTTTATCACTGTGCTACCTGGGAAGGCCGAGTCACTGGGTAATCTACTATAAATGATCATATGTGTGTTTTAAAAAATGATATATTACATAAAAATGTGGAAAAACATTCGTAACTAAAAATGCATATCAATGGTCAGTAATGGGCACCTGCTATCCTTCTGCCCAAAGGAACCAGAATAAAGAGCTGGGGCAGATAAGGCCATCAGCAAATGATGCTAGGTTACAGGAAGCAAAGAACCAGAGAAGAGGAACCTCAGGTTCTGAGGACACAAGTCCAAGTCTCTGGCTGATCCCTGACCTACATGTCCATGAGGCAAACAAGTTAGCCTGCAGCTAAGGCTTGAAGAATTGACTGAATCCAAGCAAATACCCAGCACAGGTATTAAAATGACAGTCCAAAGTTTAAAGCTAAATAAATCACCTGCTTCCTAAAACAAAATCAATACCCTTTGGAGTAACAGTGAAGAAACCAGAGTCTACATAATATTTACAACGTCGAAAATACAACTCAAAGTCTTGTTACAGAAGAGTCGAGAAAATGTGACACATTCTTAAGGAACAAAGAAAACAAAAGAATAGCCACCAACCTCAAGATGCTGAAATGATCAGACAAGGAATTTCTATAAGCATCTTCTGCCACAGAATGGAAAATACATGTGTAATGAAAGATGAGAAAAGCAGAGATAGGAAATCTCAGCTAAGAAACAAAACATGCAAACATAACAAAGAACCAAGTGGAAATGTTAGAAATGAAATATATCTGAAACGCATTTAGTAAAGAGACTTAATGACAGGATGGAACTGATAAAAGAGTCGATGGAACTTGTGGGAAAACTTCAAAAGCTGTATTACACAGGAGGGACTGGCAGATGACAGCCTACTGGCCACCTGGCCCATGACCGGTTTTGTTATAGTTTCATTTTTTACACTCATTTGTTTGCTCTTCTCCAGGGCTCTTCCCATACCAAGGCAGGGAGCACTTGAATATAGACCACAAAGCCTAAAATATTTACTATCTGGCTCTTTACAAGAAAGGTTAGCCAATTCCTAATATCCAGCTAATTAAAGTAGTACCAGAAAAAGAGGCACAAGAGATAATCTGAAGAAACAACAGCCCAAATTTATCATGCTTTTAGATGAAATATATAACCTTATATTAAAAAAAAAAAAAAGCAAAATCTTCACAGAATAAATTTAAAGGCACCACATCCAGACCCTTAAACTTCTGAAAACCAAAGATGAGAAAACCTTGAAAGAAGCCACACAAACAGATACAGTACTCACAGTGGAGAAATTATTTGCATGACTACAGGCTTCTTATGAGGATAAAGACTCAGGGGAAACATCTTTTAAGCAGTGGAAAACAGAAGCAAAAAACAAAAATACTGTCAACCTAGAATTGTATAACCATTGAGAACATTATTCACAAACAAATAGGGACATCTTCAGATACAGAAAACCACAGAAATCTGTTGTTACCTTATAAAAAGGAATGCCAGACTGCCAAGATTAAAGGGACAAATAAATAATTTAACAGAAACACTTGACGAATGCAACATCCCAATCAACAACGGACAGAACAATTAAACAGATCAAGAAAGAAAGAAAAACATTTCAGTTCAGTTCAGTCTCTCAGTCACATCTGACTCTTTGTGACTCCATGGACTGTAGCATGCCAGGCTTCCCTGTCCGTCACCAACTCCCAGAGCTTACTCAAACTCATGTCCATCAAGTTGGTGATGTCATCCAACCATCCCATCTTCTGTCATCCCCTTCTCCTGCCTTCAATCTTTCCCAGCATCAGGGTCTTTTCCAATGAGTCAGTTCTTCACATCAGGTGGCCAAAGTATTGGAGCTTCAGTATCAGTCCTTTCAATGAATACTCAGGACTGATTTGCTTTAGAATTAACTGGCTTGATCTTGTGGTCCAAAGGACTCTTCAAAAGTCTTCTCCAACACCACAGTTGAAAAGCATCAATTCTTCAGTGCTCAGCCTTCTTTCTGGTCCAAGTCTCACAGGCATACATGACTACTGGAAAAACCATAGCTTTGACTAGACAGATCTTTGTCAGGAAAGTAATGTCTCTGCTTTTTAATATGCTGTCTTGGTTTGTCATAGCTTTTCTTTGAAGGAGCAAGCGTCTTTTAATTTCATGGCTGCAGTCACCATCTGCAGTGATTTTGGAGCCGAAGAAAATAAAGTTTGTCACTGTTTCCATTGTTTCCCCATCTATTTGTCATGAAGTGATGGGACCGGATGCCATGATCTTAGTCTTCTGCATGTTGAGAAAAAGCCAGCTTTTTCACACTCATCAAGAGGCTTTTTAGTTCCTCTTCCCTCTCTGCCATTAGGGTGGTGTCTTGTGCATACCTGAGGTTATTGATATTTCTCCCAGCAACCTTGATTCCAGATTTTTTATCCAGCCCAGCATTTCACATGATGTACTCTGTAAGTTAAACAAGAACACTGATAATATCCAGCCTTGATGTACTCCTTTTCCAATTTTGAACCAGTCTGTTGTTCCACATCTGATTCTAATTGCTGCTTCTTGATCTGCATAAGGTTTCTCAGGAGGCAGGTCAGGCGGTCTGGTATTCCCATCTCTTTAAGAATTTTCCAGTTCATTGTGATCCACACAGTCAAAGATTTCTGCATAGTCAATAAAGCAGAAGTAGATGTTTTTCTAGATCTCTCTTGCTTTCTTAATGATCCAACGGATGTTGGCAATTTGATCTCTGGTTCCTCTGCCTTTTCTAAATCCAGCTTGAACATCTGGAAGTTCATGGTTCAACATACTGTTGAAGCCTGGCTTAGAGAATTCTGAGCATTACTTTGCTAGCGTGTGAGATGAGTGCAATTGTGCAGCAGTCTGAACATTCTGTGGCACTGCCTTTCTTTGGGATTGGAATGAAAACTGAACTTTTTCAGAAAAACACTGAGAAAACAGTATAAATCAGCTAGATCTAACAAACATCTATATATAGAACATTGTATCCACAATAACGGAATAAATACACATTCTTCTCAAGTGCACACACAACATTCACCTGGCCAGATCAAACGTTAGGGCGTAAAAACAAGTCTCGACCACTTTAAAAAATCTTAAAATATGTTCTCCTCTCACAACAGAATAAAATGAGATACCAAAAACAGAAGCAAGTTTAAGGTTAAAAAATACGTAGAAATTAAATAAGAAGCTCTTAAATAACCAATGGGTCAAAGAAAAAATCATGAGAGAAAATGGTAAACACTTGAAATAACTTAAAAATACCAAATTTCATGAGATGAAGCTAGAGCTATGCTCAGAAGAAATTTATAACTGTAAACACATCAAAAAAGAGTCAAGATTTCAAATGAATTTTCTAATGCTCTAACTAGAGAAATAAAAGAGCAAACTGAACCTAAAACAAGCAGAAGGAAACAAATAATTATAGTGGAAATTTAAAAAAGAAAAGAAACACAATGGAGAAACAGTAAAGAAACCAAAAGTTGGTTCTTTGACAAGATCAAAGAAATTGAAAAGCCTTTAGCTTAAATTGATCAAGACAAAAAGAAAAGTGATATTAATTCATGCTAGGAATGAGCCACTACTGACCTTATCAAAATAAAAAGGACTATTACACAATACTACAAACAAGTGCATGCCAACAAATTAGACAACCTAGATGAAATGAATAAACTCCAGAAAGACACAAACTATTTAAACTGACTCAAGAATAGAAAACTTAAGTAAACCTGTAACAAGAGACTGAATTACTAATCAAAAACCCTCCCACAAAAAAAGGCCAGGCCCAGATGGCTGCACTGGTGAGTTCTCCCAAATGCTTGAAGAACTAACACCAATCCCTATAAACTTCAGAAGACAGAAGAACACAACCCAACTAATTCTATGATGCCAATACTGCCTGACTCCAACACCAGAAAAAGTCATTCTGTAGTGACCAATATACCTTATGAATACAGCTGCTGCAAAAATGAAAATAAAGTACTAGCAAACTGATCCAGTTAGGAAAAAAAAAAAGTATACAACATAACCAAGCAGAGTTTATCCCAGGAAAGCAAAGTTAGTTCACCACATGAAATCAATCTACTACACCACATTAATGAAATGAATGACAAATATATATATATATATGTATATATATCTCTCACATGGATATCTCAATAATTGCAGAAGAAGCATTTTGACAAAACCCAACATCCTTTAATAATAAACAAATCAAAACAAACAAAAACTAAGAATAGAAGGAAATTTCCTCAACTTGACAAAGTCCACCCATTAAAAAAAACATCCAAAGCTAACATTACACTTAATAGAGAAATACAGAAAGCTTTTCTCCTAAGACTGGGAGCCAGACAAGAAGTCCACTCTCAGTGCTTCTATTCAGTACTGTACTGGAGATTATAGTCAGGGCAATTAGAATAGAAAAGGAAATAAAAGGCATCCAGATTGGAAGGGAAGAAGCAAAACTATCTCTGTAGACAGATTACACAACACCGTATACAAAAAAATCTTAAGAAAATCACAAAGACACTTAGCCAATAGCAAGTTCAAAATCTTGCAGATACAAAATCAACATACAAAAATCAGTTATATTTCTGTATTTTAATAATTGAACAATCTAAAAATGAAATTAAGAAAACAATTCCATTTATAATAGCATCAAAAAGAAAATAAATTGGGAATAAATTTAACCTAGAAGGGACAAGAGTTACACACTGGAAACTACAAGACATAACAGAAAGAAATTACAGACAATAAAATAAAAACATGGCCACGGACCACAAGATGCAACACCTATATAATTAATGATGTAACACAATCTCTATTAAATATCACTTTCTCCCTCCGTGCCTCCCCAAAACTGACAAGCAAATCCTAAAATTCATACAGAAATGCAAAGGAACTGGAAGAAAAAACTGGAGAAGACACACTTCCAGCTTCAAAACTTACTGTAAAGCTACAGCAATTAACTAATCATGAAATTAAAAGGTATGTGCTCTTTGGAAGAAAAGCTATATGACAAATGTAGACAGTGTATTAAAAAGCAGAGACATCACTTTGCTGACAAAAGTCCATACAGTCAAAGCTATGGTTTATCCAGCAGCCACAGAGGGATGTAAAAGTTGGATCATAAAGAAGGTTGAGCACTGAAGAATTCAAGTTTTTGAATTGTGTTGGAAAAGACTCTTGAGAGTCCCTGGATAGCAGTTAATCCTAAAGGAAATCAACCCTGATATTCACTGAAAGGACTGATATTGAAGCTACAATATTTTGGCCACCTGATGGGAAGATCTGACTCACTGGAAAAGACCCTGATGCTGGCAAAGACTGAAGGGAGGAGGAGAAGGGGGTGACAGAGGATGACACACTTGGATGACATCACTTACTCAATGGACATGAGTTTGAGCAAACTCCAGAATACAATAAAGGACAGGGAAGCCTGGCATGCTGCAGTCCATGGGGTTACAAAGAGTCGGCCACGACTCAGTAACTGAACGATAACAACAGTTATCAAGACAGTGTGGTGCTGGCATTAAGATAAACACACAGATCAATGAAACAGGACTGAGAATCCAGAAATACATCCAAGTATCTATGGCCAATTAATTTTCAACAAGGACACCAAGGTAATTTAATGGAGAAACAGTCTACTCAACAAGTGGTACTGGGACAACTGGACAGTCACACATAAAAGTGAAGGTGACGCCACAGCTCACACCATGTGCAAAAACTTGACTCAAGTAAACCACAGACCTAAGTGTTAAAGACAGAACTATAAAACTCTGAGAAGAAACCACAGATGTAAATTTTCACGCCCTGCAATCAGGCAATCATTTCTTAAATATGACATTTAAAACTGAAACAACAAAGGAAAAAATAGAAACATCGGGCTTAAAAATTTTTGACTTGTGCTTCAAAGGATACCAACGAAAGTGAAAAGACAACCCACAGAAAGGGAGAAAATGTTTGCAAATAATATGCCTGATACGGGTCTTATCTGTGCAAATAATATGTATCCAGAATAAAGAACTCTATCTCAAACAAGAAAAATAATTCCAGTTTTAAAAAATGGACAGTGTTTGAGTAGACATTTCTCCGAACATATATAAATAGCCAATTAAACCACGAAAAGCTTTTCAACATCATTGGTCACTAAGGAAATACAAGCCAAAACTACAGTGAGATACCACTTCACATCCACAACATAATGGCTATCGACAAAAGAGGGATAACAAGCCTCAAACATTACTGGTAGGAATGTAAAACGGTACACCCAATCCGAAAAACTGGCACTTTCACAAAACGCTAAACAAATGGTTTCCGTATAACGCAGAAATTTCATTTGTAGGTGCATATATACCCAAGAGGCTTGAAACTATATATAGTCACATGAAAACTTGCACATAAATGTTCATAGCAGCATTACTCAGTGGCCAAAAAGTGCAAATAAACCAAATGTCTGTCTACCAACTGATGAAGGTAAACAAAACGTGATATTATTCAGTGACTCTAAGGAATTAAAAACTGACACAGGCTACAACATGAATGAAACTCCAAAACATGATGCCAAGGGAAAGAAATCCAACACAAGAAGCTGCATAATGTCAGGTTCCATTTACGAGATATGTCCAGACCAGGTAAATCCAAAGACAAAAAGTAGATTGATGGCTGCCACCAGCTGGGAGTACGGAGCCCAGGGGGAATGACTGCTAATGGTTATGGAGCTTATTTTGAGAGGATAAAATGGTCCTGGATTAGGTAGTGATAACTGCTACAAACATCTGAACAGAATACATTAAAAACTACTAAAATGTACACTAACAGGGTGGGTTTATAGTATATGGATTTTAATTAACAACAACAAAAAAAGAAACGCTAAACATAACTATTCACACTGAAAGGAAATAGCAGAAGAAACTCAGATCCTCAGAAATGAAGAGTAAGAGAAAGAATAAATATATGGATAAACATAAGACACTATCTTTTCCTCTTAATTTAAAATACAGACAAGTGTTTAGAGCACAGTGACAACACTGTCTTGCAGGCCTCTAATGCACGTGGTTGAAATCCATACGACCACCCTAACACTGGGGAGGGGGACAGAAACTACGGACACACAGCTGCCAGGTCTCTAACTGTATTTTATGTGGCGCGGTACAATACTAAGTCTAAGCAGACTCAGAAGTTAAGGATCTATTGTGTAACCCCTAAAGCAATCACCAAAAATAAATAAAAAGAACGGGAGAATTTTAGTCTAAAAACTACATCAAATAATCTCAAATAGGGACGGAAAAGGGAAGAAAGTGGCAAATGTGTCTCCTGACTCTACCTGGAAGGCTGAGAAGGGGTGACGCGCCACGGCCAGGAGCCCACCAGCCCCACATCTCAGTCCAGAATGCTGTCCCACTCAAAGGGCTCATGGTCTGTGAGGAAACGGCTGACGCTGGGGCTTGGGGGGAGCAGGCACGAGGTCACAGAGACACAGGAACTGGCTGAAGGGACTCCCATTACCCAAATCCGAATGAGCTAAGCACCAGACAGTGTGAACTATAAGCCATTGAAAAATACAAGAACCCAGGATGACACTAATCAATCAGTGTGAAAGAAAAGAAGGCTCTTTCTCCCAGCACACAGCTGGGCACAGCTAGAAGCGCTGGACTTGGCAAACAGTCATCCTGTGAGACTCGGGGTTAAGGTTAGTTCAGGCAAGAACCACCATGAACGATATACCTGGGCCCAAGGGAGCAGAAGGTCTACATGATCTGAATCTGCCTCCCCACGCACAGCTTATTAGCCTCAAAGGAAACAACAGTCATCACACAGTGGGGAAAAAAACAGCAACACCTTGCCAGGCAAGCAAAGCTCGCATCCCATCAGGAGGCAGACGGAAACAGCAGGTTGCCAGGTAGGCAACCTCACTCGTGGAGCCTCTTGAGTGGGAGGTCTAATCACAGGCAAACAGGACGCAACCGAAATGAAGAACACCTTGTTTTAAACAAAAGAGGGGAGAGTGAGGCTGGAATCTTAAAGTCTGCCCAGACAATGGAAGACAAAGAAATGCAATACATCCTCACGCCTCACTGTTAAAGTTTTTTTGAATTTAACAGGCTTAATTCTTTTAGAGCAGCTTCACACATCAACAGCCAAAGTCTATGCCTTATATTCCGCCTGACTGTTTTCATGTAAATTACTCTAGTTTTCTAGAAAATCAGCAGTATGATTTGTTTACATCTGGATTTCAGGAAACTTGATTTATATCATTGAACCCCACTCCCTCTGACCTCAACCTCCTCCTAAGCCTCCCCTAAGACTATTCCTGCATTCTTGCATGGGCTCAATTGTGTCCCCTAAATTTACATGAAGTCCTGACACCCCGGACCAAACAACGTGACTACAGTTGGAAACGGGGCCTTGAAGGAGATAGTGAAGGTTGAATGAGGTCCCTGGGGGTAGGTAACCCAGTAAGATTAGGGTCCTTATAAAAGAGATGAGGACACAGAAACAGCCAAGACCAAGTGAAGACAGAAACAAGATTGCTGGGAGCCAGCATGGGGAATCCCGCCGGTGGCAGAGGTCATGAGGAAGGGGGCTTGGCAAAAAGCAAAGGCTGAGATCAGCCCTCAGGGGTTCCCCTGGATTTTTCTGAGCATCCACCCCCCAAAATCAGAGTCTGCTTGTCTTATTATACTGTGCTTTCCACTCTTCTGACATAAGAGGGGGCTATCCCCGACCACCTTTCTCTGGAACAAAGTTAGCTTAGAGCTCCAGTTAACAGTCTCCTGCATATAAAAGGAGTGTTTCAGCTGAAACCCCTCTGATGGCTCTCTAACTTGCCTTACCAGGACTTTACAACTACGCATGTGACTGTTTACAGGTCCCAACTGTGAGAGGCATGGGAAGCCTAAAACATACGGGAAACCTAAAACATAAAGCCTTTCAAAGAGTTAAAGGGGAAACCTAAAACATAAAGCCTTTCAAAGAGTTAAAGGTATTACAGTAGTGCTGATGTAGGATTTCATTATTGGACCAATACCTGTTGCTAAATTCCCATATCCCTTATTCACTGTGTACCTGGGAGTACATTTGTTAACATAGTTAATATGTAAGAAAAAACAAATGTAGCCTTGAAACTAACCACACCAGACCTTTGAGCTAATTGGTTTTTTCTTTGTTGTAACTTGCTGCACCTTTGCTTCCTGAAAATGTAACTTTGTTTGATACTTTCCCAGGCTGACATAGATTAGAAATATAAAGAAAAAACACTTCAAGGGAAAATAAGTTTTCTGGTTAAGCAGCCTTTATCAAAAGAAGGTCTTAAAATGTTCACAGGCCTCCAAGGCAAGAAGATAATGTACACAACATCATCTGTGGGAAAGGTATAAAAGTCCTTTTGAAAATAAAGTTATGGGGCCTCGCTCACCGAAGCAGCTTGGTCTCCCTGTGTCTTCTTTACTCTATTTTCTTGCCGAATTCCCATCTGGGGACTGGAGGCTCGCCATGTCTACTTACTTGCCCTGGCTTCTAAGACCCACGTGAGAGGGAGCCCAAGACGGGGCACCCTCTGCGACTCAAGAGGGTGCCAGTGGCCTACGTAGATGGTGCAAACCTCTTGTCTCTAGGTTTTATTAGCTTTCCACATAAACCAAGTTATTAAGCCTCTTTTCTCCACTAAATTTCCTACTACACTATTCTTTCCTAATCTCTCTTTTCTAATTAAATAGTTCTTACTTAGGACGATGACTCCATCTCCCCTTCGAATTCCCTGGATCCACTGGGGCTGGACTCTGGCACAAGATGGCCATCGGCAAGCCAAGTGGAGAGGCCTCAGAAGAACCCAACGCTGTGGACACTTCCATGATGGACTTCTAGCCTCCAGAAGTCTGAGAGATACATTTCTGTTGCTTGTGGACACAGCTGGTGGTGTTTTGTTAGAGACCAGCCACCTTAGTAGACTAACAATCTGCTTCTCTGTTCCCTCAACACACCACACAGACTCCATCTCAGGGTCTCTGGGCAGGCTGGGAGTTACACCACACCCGTCCTTTTGTCCTAGGAAACTGAGAATGTCAGATGCCCCCAGTAAGAGGCAGAGAAAAGATGGAAACAAAACTTTATCTAGTTCTGTGATTCATGCAAAGTATCTCCACACTCTACCAATACTAGATAACTTAAGGGGGTAAAAAAAACAAAAACAAAAAAACCAGGAGAAAGGACTCACTTGTCAACCCAGAGCACTGAGACGAGCTTCACGCCTCTCTTCTGCGCTTTTTCCCAGGTGCTCTGGTACCCGTCTTTGAACACGACATGAGTTACTTGTTTGTTAAAAGTTTTTGAAACCTGCAGACAAAAGCCAGAAAACAAAGGTAAATTTACTACTATCTGCATAACTTTCTTAAGTACCAGCCAGTGTTACTCTTGTAGACACTTGACAAAAATACAACAAAATAATTAGCAAACAGTATCAACCAATATATACAATAGCATATACAAATAGTATCAACCAACATATACCAATATACACAATACATTCGCACCCCTGTTTACTCCAGGACTGCAAAGCTGGTTTAGAACAAAAGTCAATCATTATTCACTTCATTAACAAAGTAAAAGAGAAAAATCATTGCCACCTCAATTACATGCCAAAAATGCATTTGATAAACTTAAAAAGTTTTATTAATGAGGAAAATGCACAGTAAATTAGGACCTGAAATCTGGTATAAGACTTCATGATGGGAAATGCTGAAACCTTTCTGTTGAGTATCTCCATTCTATCCAACTGGCCACAGCCAGCGCAGTATGTTAGGAAAAGAAAAAGTGTTAGGATTAGGGAAAAATAAAACAGCTCTGTGCACGTAAGAGTCAATTGGGCACATTGTTAAAAATCCCAAAAATGCCACAGAATTCAGAAGAGTTTGGTAAGTTTTCTGGACACAAGGCAGATATGCAAAATAACTAGTTCTATATAACAGCAATAGGAAAAGGACTTCAAAAGATACCATTCATAATAGCAACAAAATAACCAGAGAAAACTCATAAAACATCAGAGAAAACTAAATAAACCCAAATCAGCAAAGGCATGCATCATGTTTATGCTTTAGAAGAGTCCCGTGTATAAACATGTCAGTTCTCTCCATACTGATCTGCTGTTCTCTATCCAATACCAATCAAGATCCCAAAAAAGCTTCAGGCTGCAAACTGACAAACCAGTTCCAATTACGTATCTGGGAAAGCAAAAGGCTAAGAAAGCCAGAATCCCTTGACTTGAAGAACAAAGGGTAAGACTTATTATTAAGACAGGAGGGGTTTGTCATGAGAACAGACTGTATGGGTACTGAAACATGGTTACCTAATGACAAAGGTGTCACTGTGCTAAAGGACAGTCTTTTCAATAAATGGTGTTGAGATCATCCACTGGGAAAAAAAATCAAGCCTATGGTTTTTCCTGTGGTCATGTATAGATGTGAGAGTTGGACTATGAAGAAAGCTGAGAGCCGAAGAATTGATGCTTTTGAACTATGGTGTTGGAGAAGATTACTGAGAGTCCCTTGGACTGCAAGGAGATCCAACCAGTCCATTCTAAAGGACATCAGTCCTGGGTGTTCATTGGAAGGACTGATGCTAAAGCTGAAACGCCAATACTCTGGCCACCTCATGCGAAGAGTTGACTCATTGGAAAAGACTCTGATGCTGGGAGGGATGGGGGTGGGGGACAAGAGGAGAAGGGGACGACAGAGGATGAGATGGCTGGATGGCATCACTGACTTGATGGACATAAGTTTGAGTGGACTCCGGGAGTTGGTGATGGACAGGGAGGCCTGCTGTGCTGCAGTTCATGGGGTCGCACAGTCGGACATGACTGAGCGACTGAACTGAACTGATTTCATACCACATACAAAAATTAACTTCAAATGTACTGTAAATCTAAATGTGAAAGGCAAAATGATAAAGCTTCCAGAAAATAAGAGAAAAATTCCCACAACCACCATGTAGAAATAGATTTTTTAAAACAAGATCCATACACAGAAGCTCACCATAAGGAATAAACTACCAATATCAAAAGATGCCATTAAGGTGAAAAAGCAAGGCACAGACAGAAAATATTGCAATTCACAGGGCTGACAAAGGGGTCAACTGAACAGTATAAAGAATGCTTACAAATCAAGAAGAAAAAGAAAAACCCAATGCAAACATGAGGTGGAGACCTGAACAGGGTCTTCAAAATAAGTATGGGAAGATGTTCAGGAAAAGGGAAATTCACACCAGGCTGATACACCACCAGAAACACACTGTGATGACTGGAGGTAAAGACAGACAAGACCAAGCATACACAGCAGTGGGGCTTTTACATGCCGACAGAATTGCAAACATATTCAAACACCGCAGAAAGCTGCTAGGAAATCAGATAGCTTTCTCAGATGTGAAACAGTCTTCTGTCACACAGAAGACATCTTTGTTCTAAAAGATACAGGCTAAATATATGTAGGGACAAATTATGGTATCTGCAATTTACTTTTGAATAGTTCAGGAAAAAAATACATATACTGTTTAGAAAAATGGAGTCCAAGCAAGTATGTTAACTGTTGGGTCTATATTCACCATACTCTTCTTTCAACTTTTCTATTTGAAAAATTGCTAAATAAAAGGTGGGGAGAAGAAAATCCAAGACATCCAAGACCTTAACACTACTCTCAAAAGCCATTCTGCCAACTCCTACGTTCCGCAGCTTTTTCCTGTCACAATAACACGCGAGCCCCAGTATGTGGCTGGTATCGTCAAGTGGAAACCCTCCCGAAATCCTAATGGGTTTACCTTCCGATTTAGCAGAAAAAAAGGTGTCTTCTCAGGTTCAAAAGCAAACCCTGGGCCCTGCCTTCTGACTGTCACCCTAGTCTGCTCTTGGGTCTTTCCCCTGCTCACTAGGTCAGGGACCAGAGTGAGTCAAAGGAAACTCAAGAGCAGACATTCTGCCTGAGTAAGGGAGAACACTGCCCTCCAGTTTATGTTGTGCCCTGACCGCCCCTAATCCTTGCCCTGGCTTCAGTGGTATCTTACCTGTGTTAATCTCTCCTTTCACCAGCTGACCAGCCCCCCTCCCCCAAGTCCCCCCCAGCCACGAAGTCAGCTCACATCTGAACCCCGGCTTTGAGCTGCTGCCATCACCACCCCATTCCTCAGGTCTCCATGACTCCCTTAACCCAGCTCACTGGACATGGGGACACTCATCAAGGACCTTCCAGCTTTCAAGGGCAAAGAATATTTCCCAATCCTAACTTTTCGTAAACTTAGGCAGTGGTTTAGAATTTCCATCTTTGAAGTCTGTCGCTCCTCCCACTTCCAGGCGTGTTTTCTGCATTCTCCTGGCGTCCTTCCCAGTCTCCGGCCTCGGGTCCATGACTCCCATACCAGCCCTGCAAATACTAAACAGGCTCCACCTTCAGCACTTTTCATTCTAACCACCTGGGGAGTCACCACCCCTGACCCTTATACCCTCCCTGATGCCTAAAACAGGATCTCTAAACCTGACAATCTCCAGTTCCAGATTTGTACATCCAAATGTCGATCAGGTACCTCCAATATCCCCAAATTCACAACTTTTCCCTTAAAAAAACTGTTCCTTTTCCTGTATTCCACACTTTGATGAAGAGTATCAGGTGTCCAAACAGCCAGTGGCAGGACCTGTATTTCCACCCTGGAGCTCTCCTCTTGCGTCACCCCCAACCCCAGCTATTCTCAATTTCTCATACCATGGTTCTCTCCTTTTTTCCTTCTGCCACTTACCCACTGTCCTCTTTGTCCATCGTGCTCTAAGTAAAAACTCCCAAAATAAGAAAACGCAAGTAGATCTCCTTATGTTTCAGACGACTGTCAGGTGTAGCAATGGTAAAATGAATTTCTTACCTTCGCCCCCATGTCCACAAGTTGATTCCTAAAGGTCTTTGAGTAATTTTCTGTCCCATTGGCTGACCACACTTCAACAAAGGCCACAACATCTGAAAACAAACAAGATGCTAGCATGAAATATATCTGATATACCCTCATTCTAAGATTTCAATAGATTTTTCTCCTGTTCTATTCACATTAAAAGTAAATTTAAGATTTCTTCTGCTAAAAGTGCCATTAGATTCTTTAAAATTTCAAGGGAAAAACAACTTTACTCATACATATGTCACGGTTTACATTCTCAACTCTTCCCAAATTCTTAAACCAAGCCTAACTTTCTAATGCCAGAGTCTTGTTTTCTGTAAAGGACCAGAGAGCAATTATCTTAGGCTTTGAAAGCCAAACAACCACTCAGTTAGAAGGCTGCAGCACAAAAGCGGTCAAAGACAAAAGCATAACTGCATTCCAACAAAACTTTATGGAAAATGAAGCCTGAATTTGATATAGACTTCATTTGTCCTCTTCCTTCGGTTCCTCCCTCCCCCTCAACCATTTAAAAAAAGTAAAGGGCACTTTTAGTTTGCTGCTGCTAAGTCACTTCAGTCGTGTCCGACTCTATGCGACCTCATAGACGGCAGCCCACCAGGCTCCCCCGTCCCTGGGATTCTCCAGGCAAGAACACTGGAGTGGGTTGCCATTTCCTTCTCCAATGCGTGAAAAGTGAAAAGTGACAGGGAAGTCGCTCAGTTGCAGGTCCTACAAAAACACGGCCAACAGGTAGGCTTTGCGGGGCAGGGAACACAGCTTACGAAACCCTCCCTGCTCAAAGCGTGGTGCCTTCCAGGCGTGTCTGGAGGAAAGCATTCCTCACTGAGAGGTTCTGGTCACACTGACAGAGAACAGGGAGAGGAGTTACTGATTCTTCTTCTAATTTCACTAGAGACCCCTCCCCGCAAATCCACCCAGCCATACAAAGACGCCAGAACCCAGGAAAAGCCGAAAACCAACCAGCCCGGGGACTCAAAGCCCTTCGCGCGTCTGCGCCGCGCGCCTGACCCGGCCCAGGCGGGGCGGCGCGGGCCCTGGGCTCCGAGACGGATCCCCCAACCGTCACGGGCGGTTGCTGGGCTAGAGGACAGACCCCCGCCTCCTCCCGGCAGCCGGGCTGGCGACCCCGGGGGCGCCGCGACCCGGGCGCCCGTCCTGAAGCCCGGCCGCCGTCGCTCCGGCTCGGTCCCCGTCTGCTCACCTTTCAGGACTGAGCCCCCGAAGCTCCCGGGGGCCGCCATAACGAGCGGCAGGGACGCGCAAGCGTGACACAGTGGCGGCAGCGCGCATGCGCAGGGGGGCTCTGCGGATATCCGCCTGCCCGCGTCCTCTGAGCAACCAATAGGGGGCGGCGGGCGGGACCAAGACCCCTCCGCGCAAGCGATGGAGGCCGGTTCTCTCCGGTTGTACCTACAGGGCGCGTCAGCTCCTGCGCGGAGACGCGGGGTCTCCAGTTCCCGCGGGAGGTCCCCCTAGCCAGGCTATCTCCCTCGAGCCCTACAGCCCGCAAATCCCAGAGCGGATGAATCCCACAGGGAGCGGGGGAACCTGCCCTCAGGAGTAGCCTGGCTCCTTATCTTTTGAGTTTTAAGCTTCCCGCCAGCCTGGGAGCCCCGCCCCCGCCGCGCAGGCCCCGCCCCGAGGGCTGCGCGCATGCGTCCTGCGGGAGCTTGGCCCAACCCCAGTATCCCTGCAGTGACGTATAAGAAGGGGGGATTGTTGCCCCCGACTTGATAAGCGTTCTCTGTTTAATCTACCCGAAACACTGAGTAAGTTAAAGGACCCGTGTTGTCTGTATTGAAGAAGGAACCGCCAAACGTGTGAAAAGTTTCACTTTTAATGATTTCAATACCATTTTTGTGTTCTGTTGTGTAGGATATAGTCTATTACCAGGCTTAAAGAAACATAATCTTAAGGGAGTTCCCTTATAATCAGATGGTTAAAGTACAGGCTTCATTTGGAAATCAAACTGGACTTGGAGTTTGGGGGCTGATATCAGCCACTACAGGGCAGGGAGGCCTGCAGTCCATGGCGGGCAAAGAATCGGACAGGACTGAGCAATTGGACACCAC
This sequence comes from Madoqua kirkii, assembly GCA_006408675.1. Classification (NCBI taxonomy): domain Eukaryota; kingdom Metazoa; phylum Chordata; class Mammalia; order Artiodactyla; family Bovidae; genus Madoqua; species Madoqua kirkii. The sequence goes on from SJYC01087730.1 coordinate 17,755, forward strand.
CACCAATCAGCCACTGCTAGCTCTGAGATGTTAATGAGTTACTAACACTCTCCAAGTTTCATTTTCTTGTAGAAAAGCGTTAATAATAGTAGAAATAATAGCTAACATTTAATGAACACTTGGGTTTCCTACGTGGCTCAGTGGGTGAAGAATCCTCTTGCAATGCAGGAGACCCAGGGATGGATCCCTTGGGTCAGGAAGATCCCCTGGAGGAGGAAATGGCAACCTACTCCAGTATTCTTGCCTGGAAAATCCCATGAACAGAGGAGCCTGGCGGACTACAATTCATAGGGTCTCGGAGAGTTGGACATGGCTGAGCACAGCACACAGCACCGCAAACACTTATCATGTAAGTGGTGTATTATCAAAGTTTCGGTGTGTTGTCAAATTTAATCCTACTCATAAGTGAAAGAAAGAAAGTGAAGTCGCTCAGTCGTGTCCGACTCTTCGGGCCCCGTGGACTGTAGCCCACCAAGTTCCTCCGTCCATTGGATTTTCCAGGCAAGAATACTGAAGTGGGTTGCCATTTCCTTCTCCAGGAGATCTTCCCCACCCAGGGAATGGAACCCAGGTCTCCTGCATTGCGGGCAGACGCTTTAACCTCTGCACCACCAGGGAAGCCAGTCCTATTTGTAAGGTGAGTGTTATTATATAGCACTCACATGTATTTTCCTCCTGGATTCTCACTAAAGTTCTATTATTTTATAGGTATTTATTATTGTAACCTGGAGACTAACCATTGAAGCCTCCTTTGCACCCTCCCCGACTCCTTTACAAGTAAAACGCTTTCTCTGTTATACCTTGTATCACTTCACGCTTACAACAGTTTCTGTTAAGCAATATTATACAATTTATACAATAAGTAATCAGGTTCAAGAGAGGTTACCTGACTAGTGCAAAGTAACAAAATTTTACTGCTAACAGTTAAAACTTGTTGAAACCGAAAATAATAGCTTTAGTTCTTTTTACTATAGTCAGAAGAAGGATGTGTGTACAAGAATATGGACTGCTCTCCTTTCATTCATTCATTGATTCGTTCAACCCTAATTGTTAAATCAGCCGTTGATAGGGCCCAGTGAGCTCACTGTGCTTCTAAAGAATTATGTTGAGTATGTGCATCCGCCAAACCCCACTTCCTGGACTCAAATCTTTGATCAATACCTATATCATCATCACACCTAATAAAATCTACCCTGAAATGGGGACACAGTCTACCTGGGAGTGTGAATTCAGCTCAAGAAGAAATAACAGATAAGAAAAAGTGTTAAACTATGGTGAAATCTAAATGCACAAATAAAAATAACATAAAATGGATTGCTTAAAACAAAAATAATAGTTACCTGAGGTTTAAATACAATGTACGGAAGCCCCCCACCCCCCCCCCGTGCCCCTATCCAAAGTTTCATTTAGCTTCTTCTCACTTGGTTGACCACCTCCTCACAGCAGAAGGTGACTCTATCATCTAAACTACAGACGTCTCATCCTTAAGAACAAAGTTAAACTACTGGGTTCAAAGAAACATGGCCTTGACACTAATACTCTCTAGTTTTATTTTTCATGGTTGCCTGTCTATTTCGAGTTTCTAATAAAACAACCTAGAGAAAGGATCTAGTAAAGTCTGAAATAAGTTCTCTATGCTTCTTCATTTTTGCTCTCTGCAAAAGTATAAAAAATGAAAGCCAGTTTTTTTCCTCTGCCAGTACTCACCCGTAATAAAAGGGATAAACACTCAAAGCCCTTTTATATGCACTGAGGACAAAAGCAGACTGAAAATATTGACTTTCCTGAGCCGTGCACTTCAGCTCAGCAGGAGGTGAGTTTTCAGAGGTTCCTCCCTGACAACCTTCCTACCATCAGGATGAGCGCGCCGCTGAGAAGGCCTGGCAAACCAGTCAGATAAAAGGCTCAGGGCTTCAGAAGGAAATGCGGGTGCCTGGAGTCTGAAGTTCCCTCTAGACTCTTCCATTCTCAACAGTACTGCATCAACATTTAGGGCAGAAGTAGGTCTGGTTTCCTAGAAATGCATGAATTTCAAAGGTGAGGCATAGATCACTGAGTTACATTTTTCTTTATGATGTTCCTACAAAACCTAAAAAAAAAAAAAAAAGAGTGGAGAGAGATTTGACTAGCATACACTGTCTGATAGAAAACTTTAAAACTTCGTAATTTCTTAGTGAAAATATAAATCTCTTAATTATTAGTATTAGAAGGGAATTTGACATTTTTATACTAATAATGGCAAATTATGTTTTTCTCAAACTTACACTTTTAAAATAAAGATTTCATGTGTTTTCGAGTGAAATTATTATTTGATGATACAGAGTAACTAACATGCTTGTCCTCAAAAACATTGAAAAAATTGCAAAAATCATGTACATATGAATTGAGATAAATGAATAACTGAAAAGGGAAGAAAAGGCAATGAAAGCCAAAATGATTTGCAAGAACAATAATGGATTATTTTAGCTTTCTATCTTTGTCATGTTTTACAACAATAAAAATGAAACTCTATAGCTGACTGAAGAAGTAATGTTCTTATCCTAATTAACTCAAATATGAGTTCAAGTAAGATAAGGATTCTTTACAAGAGTTTTTACCTAGGCCAACCACTCTGCTTAAGTTCCAAGAAATACATGGCCCGTTATCTTTATTTCTCCCAGGATCTCTGTAAAATTAAATCAGAAAACCTGCACAATACTGCCCTTCTGTGAGTAGATGAAACGCAACAAGACACATCTCTAGGGAAGTGCTTCTTTGCTAGTGCTGGCTTTTTTTTTTTTAGGTAGTTTTCAGTTACCTTAGTAATTGTAATTTTGGTGGGGGGAGGTGGCATTCCTAGTGGCATGCAGGATCTTAGTTCACTGACCAGGGATCAAACCTGTGGCCCCCACACTGGAAGTAGGCTTAACCCCTGACCCCCAGAGAAGTCCCCCATAGTTGAAATTTTAAAATGTTAAGTCAGCATCTCTCCCCACCACTTCTTTTAACCACACTTAGTATCGACCTGTTCCTTCACTGATTCACAGATGTTTGCCATGCCAGTGTTCTTGCCTGGAGGCTCCCATGGCCAGATGAGCCTGGTAGCTACAGTGCATAGGGTGGCAAAGAGTCGGACATGACTGAAGCAACGTAACACACCTACAGTGTATCCAGTGACCGCAGACTTAGGAAAGGGGTAGACACACCATTAGCAAGCAGGTTGTTTCAAAGACTTTTCTGTGGCCTGGAGCATTTGCCCCTCAACACCTTGATTCTGCTCAAAACTAAATTGCCTGAAATCCTTTCCAAAAGCAAAACCCCAAAATTAAGCCCCACGGAAAATGCTTACAATACATTGTTAAGTTGAAAAAAGTAGGGCACCAGAATACATATGGTATGACCTCAAATTTGTTTTTTAAAAAAAGGTCTCTATTCCGGGGCTCTATTCAAGCCAGGATGCATCAGTACAGTGATGTGAGTTCCTGAAATACTGGATATTTGGCACCATTTGGAAGCCAGCTGGGGTCTTGAAACACCTTAGGGTTTCTGCCTGCTCCCTCCCAATAGAATCTCTCCCTTTCTGTCTGGCTTGCCCTGTTCCAGCAGCTAGAGGGTTAACACTAGGCCCAGTCAGGGGGCCTTGGGATCCCTCCAACCTCCCATTGTCCCTTATCACTGGTAGCTGCCTTGGCCATTTCTTGTTTAAAGAATCCTCCAGTATGTGAAAGTGACAGTCACTCACTTGTGTCCGACTCTCGGTGACCCCATGGACTGTAGCCCGCCAGGCTCCTCTGTCCTTGGAATTCTCCAGGCAAGAATACTGGAGTGGGTAACCACTGGCCATACTGGCTGCTAAATATTTTTTATGTTATGACTGTTTATATGCAGAAATAATTGTTTTTTAACCCCCAGTACTCAACCTACCATCAATTACTGTTGCCTCCTAAGACAGATTTTAATTTCTGTCTAGAATAAAGATGCCTTTGTTCCCTCACCCACTCTTCCCTCCCTCTCACTTCCTCACTCTTCCCTTCCTTTCTCCTTTCCTCCGTCACTCCTCCCCTTCATTCCTTCCTCCTCTCTCTCCCTTTCTCCCTTTCTCAAGTGACTCCCAGTCTCACTCCCGCTTCCTTGTGCAACAAAGGCTGGAGACCAAGTTCTCCAGGAAGAGGCAGGGTCGCGCCAACACAGAGCCTGGGCAGTCAGATCCCCAGGCAGGCCAACGGGGAGAACAGTGAAAGGCCTCTATCCCAAAGTCCAGATTAACCTAGGGAAGAGATGGTTCTGGATGCAGACAGCGGAGGACCACAAGGGTAGAACTGGGAAGACACGTTCGATGCTGCTTCCAGGACAGGCAGGAGTTGATGGTGTTCGGGAAGGGGCTGCCGTCGGAGGGGCCACGGAGATGCTGCTGGTATGACCTGATCACGCCCCCTCCCGAATCCCCGCGTGCCCTCACTCCACTGGAGCCTGGCTGGGAGATACACCCCCTCCCACACCCGCCCATGCCTGTCCCTTGAGTCGAGGAGGCTGAGTTCAAAATCCCTGCTCCCTCTTTCGGGGCAGGACACAGAATCACGGGACGAGATTTTTCACCCCAGAGCCACCTGTGGAATCAGGCTGAAGCTGAAGGTCACCTGCTCACCCTGCTCAGCTCCTCTGCGGACCTGCTCCCTTGCCCCCAGCTCCTGTCCTCCGCTGCTGGTAACAGAGCACCCCTGACCTCTATGACTTCAGACCACAGGACTGTCTGGCAGTGTGTGAGCTGACTGCTCCTCACTTGCACTCCCAATGCACTCACACTCAGGGGGGAGGCAGTGGGGCTTGGGCTCCCTAGAACCCTCTCCAGGCTCCTCCAGGCGTCTGAGCTGCACTGGCTGAAGGCCTGGGGCTGCGTCTGTGTCTCCTTCGCACTCAGCGGCTCCAAGAGACTTGGGGCTTCTGCAAAGCCTGGTGGTCCCAGGATAGCTAGGCATTTTTCTTCTTTTCCAGAGTATAGTTGACTCACAATGTGGTGTTTGTTAGTTTCAGGTATCCTGCAAAGTGAATCAGTTATATATATAATGGATTCACACACACACACACAATATATATATATATATATATATATATGGAACTGATTCACACACACACAGTATATATATATATATATATATATGGAACTGATTCACACACACACAGTATATATATATATATATAACGGATTCACACACACACACAGTATATATATATATATATATATATATAACGGATTCACACACACACACTAGATATATATACAACTGATTCACACCTGAGATGGTGGACTTTT
>SJYC01087731.1:0-45377 GCA_006408675.1 Madoqua kirkii
AAAAAAAAAAAAAAAAAAGAATGCCATAGACATTGTGGCTTATACAACTGACATTTATTTCTCCCAATTTCGGAGGCTGGGAAATCCAAGATCGAGGTGTCTGATGAGAGCTCAGTTCTTGATTTTAGAAGGTGTTCCTTCTAGTGCTCACAGGGTGGAGAATAGAAAAATCATCTCATGTTTCTTCTTAGAAGAGCACTAATCCCATCACAAAGGGCTTCCCTGGTGGCTCTGGTGAAAAATCTGTCTGTAATGCAAGAGACTCAGGTTTGATCCTTGGGTCTGGAATATCCTCCGGAGAAGGAAATGGGAACCCACTCCAGTATCCTTGGCTGGAGAATCCCACGGACAGGGGAGCCTGGTGGGCTGCAGTCTACGGGATCACAAGAGTCGGGGGCGACTGAGCGACTAAACCACCAGCCACCAGTCCCATCACAAGGGCCCCATCCTCATGCTCTCATCCTTTGCCCAGTGTCCCACCTCCTAGTGCCATCACCTTGGGGGTTTGATTTAGGCTTCAGCATATGAATTTGGAGGGACACAGACTTTCTGCCCATAGCATTCAGCACAGCCAAGATATACATGTAAAGAAAATGAAACCTGTCCCTAGTCCACCCGCAGCGACACATGATTCAACTAAAGATCTAATGTTTCATCTGATAGAAACAGAGGTGATCTCTCCCATTCCAGAGACCAGCACCACGCTCCCCAGGGTGATGGAGGTTCAAGAAGGGTTGTCCTCCCAACACATACGCCCTGCATCCTAAACTAGTAAACCAGCGAAGAGCAAACAGAAGATAAAGCATCTAATATGAGTAGAGAACTTCAGTCCCTTTTATTCAGGGAATGTGAAACTACATCTGGAGACCCTTAAAGACAACACATGAAGATGTCTCTCTTTTTCAGATGAGGGAGGGGATTAGGAACCCCGGGTGGAGACTTTCTAGAGCCCAGCCTAGCAACAGTTAGGACTCATTAACATTAGTGATGTTGTAACTTGAGGTTTAAACCCTCATTATTGCAACAGACTTCTCAAGCTCACTGAACTGCTCCTTGAGTATCCCTGACCCCACCTTATGCTCAAGGAAAATAAATGATTGTCCAGATGACGACACTGTGTCAAAGCTAATGAATGGGTTCTGGAGACTCAGCCTGGTCCTGCTCTAGGTCTCGTATGATGCAGGGGAAATCGCCCACCTGCCCCCGCCTCCATGTACCCCCCCAGAACAGAATCCCTCCTTGCCACTGCATTTACAGTAAGTCCTCTACATGCAGACCTTCAAGCTATGAGCTTGTGCGCTTTTGAAGATTCACACTTGCTTCTGTATGCCAGCTGTGCTACTGTGCTTTTCAAGGTACTATACTGTAAGATTAAAAATGTCTCATTTCTTAAACAATTATTTATAAAATTAATTTTATGGGAGTACAGTTGCTTTATTTTTTGTGTTTGTTTTTTATGCATTATTTGCATGAAAAGCATCATAAATCTATTACAGTACAGTCCTATACAGCCGACTGTGTTAGTTGGGTACCTGGGCTAACTTTGTTGGAGTCACCTGGGCTGATGAACAAACTGGACTTACAAATGCGCTCTCAGAATGGAACTCGTTTGTATACGGGGGACTTAAGTTTATTTGAAAAGATCTTGCTCTTCACGACACACATGACCAACAGAAAATATGACATTTTTTCAATCAACTTTTTAAAAAAACCCTGAAGTATGACTTTGGTGTGGAGTTTGGGGCCCACAAATCTCACAGTCTCTGGCTGAAACAGAAAATGTCCTGGTACATACTTTTTGCAAAAACAAAAAAAAAAGGCATACAATGGAAGAGAAGAAGAAAGAAAAGTGGCATGTGTCTAAAGTAAAAACATTAAAATGAAAGTTCAACCTAATACTTTTACAAAATGGATTTTTTTTCCCCCTGGATAGGAGAGTAAGGGAAGTAGCTAGTCTTGTAGGAATAGCTTCTCGTCTTGTCTGCAGCTGAGGCCACGCCTGGAACACAGAGCCTGGAACACAACCCCACAGCTGCAGGGTCGTCTGCCCAGCTGGGGCCGAGGTCTCCGGAACAGGAAGAACCCTGCAGAGCCTGCCCAGAACCCTACCGGCCCGCCTCCCGCTCCTCCTCTCTCTCTGAAATATGGAATCAGCTGTCAGTGGCCTGGACTGGTGCGCTCACACCGCGGGAACAACAGGCACCTGAATTGAATCAAAAACAACATAGCTGCCAGCTCTGGTCTGGTGGGTTCCCAGAGTGGAGAGGCACGGAGACTCTGAAACAGAGTCTCAGACCACTGCCCCAGCCCCCAGCCCCCAGCTCAGCCCCGGCACTACCTTCACCTCCTGCGGTTGCCTGGTCCACAGAAACACAGGCAGATCAATTTGCTGCTCACATACGGGAGGGCCGAGATGATAAGCAATTTTCTGAACTCTGATTTCTCTCCTAGGGCTCCGGCTTCCACATGGCATGGAAGTCTTAGAGTGACTCCATCCTGGACGGGACCTCCATGAAACCAGCACAAAAGCCTTTATTCTATTCAGTCTGCATTAAAATATTCCATTTCTCTGACCCAAGTCTTTCCACCCCACTGTTGGCTGTTCAGGCCCTCTGTGTCCACGAACTCTCCAACTGCTGTCAGGGTCAGACTTACAGGACGACCTCTGCAGTCCAGAGAAGACTAAGCGGAGCACAAGCCGGGGGCAAGAAAAGAGGTCCCAAGGCCACTGCCCGCCTGCCATCCCCTTGATGATGCAACAGGCGTCACAGCTCCCGCAAGGAGGAGGGTGACGTCACTGACTTCTGATATCACCCCTGACCCCTGCCTGTACCTGTCCTGACGGAATCAGATCTGTCCCCAGCCCCTCGCTCATACTGACTTCCGGCCTCTGGGTCTGGGATGTGGGCCCCTTAGGTCTGTAAGCCCATTGTCCATGCTTCCTGCTGAGAGTTTGATCCCCGTAGGTCGGCTTTGTGCTGATCCAATCCCTCCCCATCACAGTTCTGCAAGAGCCTGCCTCATCACCTCCTGGGGACCTTGAGCGAACCAGGCTGGAAGCAGGACCAGGCTGAAAGAGCCAAGTGGAAGATTCATCGTGCAGCTGGCCGGCACTCCAGCTCCGAGACGGGCCAGTGAAATACTCCCACGTGGGCCGCCCTGTGTATTATCAGCTTTCCAGAATAAATAGAATCTCACCAGCAAAAGACAAGGGGTTTACAGAGACTGTTAGAAGAATGTTGGTATCTTGAATGCAGCGTTTCTATTTTGAATCGATCTTTTTAAAAAATGAAAACAAATTTTCAAGGGGAAGACATCACGGCAGAAGAAAATCCTCTGCTAAAGCCAGGCCAAGTGGTTTACAATGATCCAGTCTACGTGCTGTGTGCAATACCAGGGAGTGCGGGTGGGGGGCTGAGGCCAGGGAAAGGCTCCCCTGAGGCAGAGATTGGCCGCATGTCTGCAGGACACAGCCAGGCTAGGAGGAGAGATCCCTAAGCATTAGTATGAGGTGCGGAGCAGAGTGCCCGAACTTGGCCATTTCCACAAAGAAAACAGAACCGACCTTCCTTCATCAGTTACCTTAGGATCGGTGGTGAGATGGACAGGCCAGCTGGGACAAGACAGAGACTTGCTGTGACTGGCCCCTTGGTGCCACCATCTTTCGCTGCTGGAAATGAGGGAGGGGGAGGAGAGGGGGAAAGTCCCCTCCTCCCTTCAAGGTCCTGACCCCACTCTCTTTGCAAGCAGACGGCAGATCTCCCCGCCATTAGAGCTGAGGCCAGGTTGGTGGCTACCAGACCAAGCCAGCCAAAAGCCAGACCACGGGGTCCCCTGCCACGCACTCCTGCATGCAGCCGCTGCTGTCAGAGCCCCCGGGAGGGGCCCACACCAAAGGCGGTCTCGGAGTCAAAAGGATGGGTCGCCAGGTAGCCCTGGTACTCCCCGTCGATCAGGCCGGCAGCGTTGTTCCGGACAAACCAGCAGTCCACCTGCTCCTCCCCGTTGTAGATCCTCCTCTGCTTCCAGACCACTGGGACCTGGCGACCTTTAACCTCAAGGACAGCCTCGGGAACCGGACGATGGGCAGGACTCTTGCTGAGCCCTATGAGTCTGGCCTCCTGGTTCAGGAATTGACCTGAGAGGGCACAGAAGACATCAGGTCTAGGTCAAGCACAAGCAATGCAGTTGAACATCATCTAACTTCAGTTCAGGTGCTGGTGACTGATATATGCCCAGGTGTGACCCACAGGAAGGGGGATTATGACATCATTGTCAAGGTGATGCTTGCGATCCTGGGCTGGACCCCCCAGAGGCACCTGTATCTCTGTCTGGAGGGGTGTAGGGAGGGGAGACCTAGAGCCTCCACTTCTGGAAGCCAACACAGGAAAGATGCCCTGCCTGCAAACAGAGATTCCCTCGGGGGTATCCCTGGTGGTCCAGCAGCTAAGACTCCGAGCTCCCAATGCAGGGAGCCTGGGTTCGATCCCTGGTTGGGAACTAGATCCCAAACGCTGCCATTAAGACCTAGTGCAGCTAAGTAAATAAATAAACAAAACCAGGGGCTTCCCTGGTGTTTCAAGAGTAAAGAATCTGCCTGCCAATGCAGGAGACATTGGTTTAATCCCAGATCCAGGAAAATCCCACATACCTCAGACCAAGTAAGCCCATGCTCCACAACTTCTTGAGCCTGTGCTCTAAAGCCCGGGAGCCACAACTCCCGTAGCCCATTCGCCCTACAGCCTGGGCTCGGCCACAAGGGAAACCACTGCAGTCAGAAGGCTGAGCACTGCAACTAGAGAGTAGCCCAAGCAGCCATGAAGACCCAACACAGCCAAAAGCAAATATTTAAAAATTATAAAATAAAAACGCAGAACCCAGTCTCCTACTGAGGCAGGAGGACGAGATGGGGGCGGATAAATAGAGAATGAGGGTCCAGTCTTCCCCGCCTTCCTCCTGCCCGGGGACCTCGTCCATGCGTGCATTTAGTGGCCATGGAAAGCAGTGCCAGAATTCTCCAGGTCAAGCCAGGACATCACAAAGGCCGAGGGACCTGAGCTCTGCGTCCACGAGAGGAGCTCGAATTTGTCAGGCAGGCTGCACTGAGACATCCACCTCGAGGGCCAGGAAATCCTGCTTTCTAAACCCAGCCCTGGCAGTGGCTCCCTCCTTACTCGTGGTCAAAGGGCCCACATGCAATGGCATGCGGAGGGAAGCCAGGCAGAGCGGGCCCACTGGGTGCTGAGCTGTGGGCTGCCCTGTGTTTGCATGGTCTCCCTGAGAGTAAAGAACCAGAGAGGGATGAAGAGAAGGATGCCCCGCTTCTTTGCTCCCTTTCCCTGTAGGTGAGTGAAAATTAGTAAAGTTCATTTCTACTCTAGAAAGTAGTCATGAAGCAAGAAATACACTGTCCACACTAATTTGAAAAGATACGGGCACCACGAAGTTCACAGCAGTACTATTTGCAACTGCCAAGACAGAGAAGCAACTTGAGTATCCGTCACCTGATGAATGGATAAAGAAGATGTGGTGTATACACAATGGAATACTACTCAGCTGTGAAAAAGAATGAAATTTTGCCATTTACAGCAACTCTGTCCATGGAATTCTCCAGGCGAGACTACTGGAGTGGGAAGCCACTGCCTTCTCCAGGGCATCTTCCTGATCCAGGGACTGAACCCAGGTCTCCTGCATTGCAGGCAGATTCTTTACTGTCTGAGCCACCAGGCAAGTCAGAAAAAAATGGTTAAAAAGAAAAAAGAGAGAAAAAGAAATAGACTTCATAAGGTACATGAAGTCCACATTCTTGGACTTCCCTAGTGCTCCAGCGGTTAAAAATCCTCCTGCCAATGCAGGCAACACGGGTTTGATCCATGGTCTGGGAAGATCCCACATGCCTCAGTGCAACCAGGTCCTCCCACCACAACTACTGAAGCCCAAGAGCCCAGGTCCTGTGCTCCACGAGGGGAGTCACCACAGTGAGATGCCTGAGCAACGCCGAAACTGGAGAGCAGCATCCACTTGCCACAACTAGAGAAAAGCCCGAAGACCCAGCACGGCCAAAACATAAATTTAAAAAGGAGACCACATTTTTGTGGAATTTCTTAGCCATCCCAAGGCATGGGCAGCATCAGGTTCACCATGGGAAACTGAACTCTGTGCTGTGATGGGCATGGGAATCAGCCACCTACCTAACAGGCCGTGGCAGTTGCTGGAGAGGCCTTGGCCGTTGGCGATATAGAAACCCAGGTGGTTGCGCTGGTAGGGGGCTGGCTTTTTGTAGAGGTGGAGGAGGACGACAAAGGCCACGGTGCCCCGGATGCTGACGGTGACGTTGGCATTGGCAGACACGGATACCTCCAGCCCCCGGTGCCCCACGACCGCACTCTGGTTGCAGGGGAGGACCAGTCTGTCCCCACCATCCACGATGACTCTGCTGGGTGTGATCTCCAGGTAAGATCTCTCTGGCTTGTTGACGAGGATGGTGATGGTACGGAAGTACGTGCGCTGTTTCTTGTGGCCGTTTGGAGGGGCAGGGGCCCCAATCAACTCTCCGTTCACCGTCACACCTCAAAGGCGAAGGGGAAGAGAGCAGAGGTTAGACAAACTGCCCCCACTGCCACATGGAGGATCTCATTAGAATTTCCTTCTTCCCTTGTGTTTCCAGAACCAAGAACTTCTGCTCTCATGCAGGGACCACTTTGCATAGTAAATGAATGAGCAAATGCATAAAGGCGTAGGGGATGTTTGACCAATGTTCTCGGTGGAAGAAGCCGATGTGGGTTTCTGCCAAAATATACACATGACTATATATAAAGCAGATAATCAACAACCTATTGTAGAGCACAGGGAACTCTGCTTAATAATCTGTAATGACCTACACGGGAAAAAGAAGCCCAAAGTAGGCTGGGCACCGAAGAATTGATGCTTTTGAACTGTGGTGCTGGAGAAGACTCTTGAGAGTCCCTTGGACTGCAAGGAGATCCAACCAGTAGTCAGAAAGCAAATCAACCCTGAATATTCATTGGAAGGACTGCTGCTAAAGCTGAAGCTCCGATACTTTGGCCACCTGACGGGAAGAGCCGATTCAATGGAAAAGGCCCTGATGCTGGGAAAGACTGAGGGCAGGAGGAGAAGGGGATGACAGAGGATGAGATGGCTGGATGGCATCACTGACTCGATGAACATGAATTTGAGCAAGATCTGGGAATAATGAAGGACAGGGAAGCCTGGCGTGCTGCACTCCATGGGGTTGCAAGGAGTCAGACACAACTTAGCAACTGAACAATAACATATGGGTAAAGCATCTAAAAAAAAGAGTGGATATATATATATGCAGAACTGATTCATTTTGCTGTACACTTGAAACTAAAACAGCATTGTAAATCAACTATACTCTGATAAAAATTTTAAAGTGAAAAAAAAGTTTAAAAATAGAAAATAAAAGAGGGTTGACATGTTTGTCTGCTTTTGTTCCAAAAACTCTCATGCGGCCCTGTCACAGTATTTCTGATCCACTAGTTTCCGCTACTCCTGATTTGAAGACCCTGGGACACCATGAGCAATGGGGTAAAATGCAAAGATTCGGTTCAGTTCAGTCGCTCAGCTGTGTCCGACTCTTTGCGACTGCATGGACTGCAGCACGCCAGGCCTCCCCGTCCATCACCAACTCCCAGAGTTTACTCAAACTCATGTTCATTGAGTCGGTGATTCCCTTCAACCATCGCATCCTCTGTCGTCCCCTTCTCTTCCTGCCTTCAATCTTTCCCAGCATCAGGGTCTTTTCACATGAGTCAGTTCTTCCCATCAGGTGGCCAAATTATTGGAGTTTCAGCTTCAGCATCAGTCCTTCCAATGAATATTCAGGACTCATTTCCTTTAGGATGGACTGGTTGGATCTCCTTGCCATCCAAGGGACTCTCAAGAGTCTTCTCCAACACCACAGTTCAAAAGCATCAATTCTTCAGCGCTCAGCTTTCTTTATATTCCAGCTCTCACATCCATACATGACTACTGGAAAAACCATAGCTTTGACTACACGGGCTTTTGTTGGCAAAATAATGTCTCTGCTTTTTAATATATTGTCTTGGTTGGCCGTAGCTTTTCTCCCAAGGAGCAAGTGTCTTTTAATTTCATGGCTGCAGTCACCATCTGCAGTGATTTGGAAGCCCACAAAAACGAAGTTTGTCACTGTTTCCACTGTTTCCCCATCTATTTGCCATAAAGTGATGGGACCAGATGCCATGACACCATGAGGAGTGGGGGAAAATGCAAAGATTAGGACTTTTTATTTCTAGTCCGCAAACGCAAGATCTTCTACTTTCTAGGCAGAACTCACCGGAGTCTGCGTGATCAGAGACCAGCCTCAGGATGTGCCCGGGTTCTCCATCGATGTTGAAACAGACGGTGAGGTTGCTCAAGGGGAAATCCACGACAAAGTGGGGGTCTCCATCCGCTGCGAGGCCAGGGCAAGAACAGAAGAGAAAAAGAAAGAAGAGACATTTACTGGGCACCTTCCTGTGTGAGCACTCTTTTCCTATTTTCTCTTGTGCTATCCAACACCACAGTTCAAAAGCATCAATTCTTCAGCGCTCAGCTTTCTTTATATTCCAGCTCTCACATCCATACATGACTACTGGAAAAACCATAGCTTTGACTACACGGGCTTTTGTTGGCAAAATAATGTCTCTGCTTTTTAATATATTGTCTTGGTTGGCCGTAGCTTTTCTCCCAAGGAGCAAGTGTCTTTTAATTTCATGGCCGCAGTCACCATCTGCAGTGATTTGGAAGCCCACAAAAACGAAGTTTGTCACTGTTTCCACTGTTTCCCCATCTATTTGCCATAAAGTGATGGGACCAGATGCCATGACACCATGAGGAGTGGGGGAAAATGCAAAGATTAGGACTTTTTATTTCTAGTCCGCAAACGCAAGATCTTCTACTTTCTAGGCAGAACTCACCGGAGTCTGCGTGATCAGAGACCAGCCTCAGGATGTGCCCGGGTTCTCCATCGATGTTGAAACAGACGGTGAGGTTGCTCAAGGGGAAATCCACGACAAAGTGGGGGTCTCCATCCGCTGAGAGGCCAGGGCAAGAACAGAAGAGAAAAAGAAAGAAGAGACATTTACTGGGCACCTTCCTGTGTGAGCACTCTTTTCCTATTTTCTCTTGTGCTGTTGACTTAATCCTGTCCACGGCAGGCCCTCCGTGTCAACACGAGGAAGGGGCCTGGGAGATGAAGCAATGCAGTGGATACATAGGCAGCTTGTGGAAAGTAAACATTTGAACACAGGTCCCCTAAATTCAAATCCAATGCCCCTCTGACCACACTGCAGCCAACTGGCCTGCAGAGGGAAGGGGGGCCTCACCCTACCTCCCCAACGGCGACTGAGCCCACCTTCTTCAGTTCCCTCTGCGGCTGCTCTGAACCCCGTCTGTCACGCTTAGGCCAGCCTAGTTACGTGATGTGGACGAGAACTTCCTGTCCTGTCTCTGGAGAGCCACGGCCCTAGAGATCTTTCCAGCGCCAGTCGGACACAGCCCTTGCGTGAGAGGCAATGACTGAGCCCAGTTTAAAAGCTGGGGCCAAGTGAAGGGCACAGAGTCAGCAGGAGGCCAGTCAGCAGTGACCACGGCAACTCCTCCTCTGGGTCCCACTGACCGTCCTGCTCTCAAAATTCTGTCTGCCGACAAGACCACAAAGCTTGGCTGGCCCCTGCTCCTCGCCTGTTCCCCTCATTTTCACCTCCGATAAAGATGGATGGCCTTGCCTCTCACTGTACAGACAAAATATTTCCCGAGAGTCTACATCAGTTCTCTTTTCCTGCAAGATTGGAGGGTTCGTTTCTCTCCTACACCAAACACAACATGTTTTCAAATTCCCCTCTACTTCACGTGTACACGCAGATGCATGTACAGGACTGATTTTCCTGTATATGTATATGTTCCACCATTTATATATGGAGGGGAGGGGGTGGACCAGGAGTTCAGTGTTTTCAAGCTGTGAGCCAATTAAGGGTCTTGGAGGAACTGCTGAGAAACCCCTTCTGTCCCCAGCCTGACTCAGAGGAGCCTCTGGAAGAATCTGGTTGATCTCACTGTAAACTGCCTCAAGCATCCAGTGAAGGACAATGTAATAAAGACATACAAGGTACTGGTCTTTTGTAGATGAAAAAATGACAACCACTGAAGGTAAAACTGCATATTTTGGCGCTCTGTGGGCACGCATATAACTACATGGCAGTTCTCGGAGAGCATCTTGTGCTCATACTACATCATTTGTACTCATTCTACCAAATTCCTTTACAAGGGAAGATGTTGCTTGCTCCAAAAAAAGAGAGGAGCGGTCTGGAAGTCATTACTCCGCTCAGTATCCAAGAAGAAAGTTTTCTTGCATTCCATAACGTGTGTGTGCTCAAAGGAATGACACCCTACCCACTGGGGACGATGTGTTTCCTCTACCCAGAGCTAATCTCCAGAATGTCCCTGGCTATGAGAACCCGCATGCCCAGTACATCAGCAGCAAGGCAATAAGGAAGGCTTACAAAGGCAGATGTGTACATTTGAAGAATAAAACCCAGCATGTGGGTCATTATTCCATCCAGATTTTTATTATAATCTCAGGAAGCTGGCCAAGGGAAATTTTATGGTATCGTTATCTGTTCTTCCCTTCTAAAGCCAAGGATTATGAAAATAATAGAATAATAATGTTTTAAAAGTGTGTACTGTGGCAGATAACTGTAACACCAGAAGCTGGAAGCAAGCATACTTCAGATCTCTAAAAACAAATGTCTTTTCAACTCAATCATGATGAACGTGTGCCTCTGTTCAATCCATCCTTCCACCAGGCCTCCTGCTAGGGTCCTAAGGACTGTTTATCTGTGGAGTTTAGGTGATGGTGTAATGACAGTCGGGGTTTTGAGAACCGCCCCCACGCTGCAGACTTGAGCTAAATAAATAGAGGTCCTCACATCTTGTTCTATGAGCTGATCTAACTGGCTTCAGGGAATTCCTGGTCATCTTAGTCCTAAATATCTCAACTCTCAATCACACACAAGCATATTCTTTCTTTTACCTGATGTTTTGGAGATTTTAATCCTCGGGTTGTATGGTTTCTTGACAGCAGGTCCTAGAGAGGAGAAAGAAGAGACCCACAACTGTTATTTATTAAAGAGGAGGAAGTGAGAGGTATAGAGAATTGAGATGAGTCAAATACAGCTTTCAGATACATTTGTGACAATTTAAAAACATTTGTTTTACAGGAGGAGCTTGGCCTCCCAACACAAAATGAAGGTGTAACATAAGGAAGGTAACTATTCCTTATAAATTAAATAATATTCTTGGCTGTGATTTCTGTGTATATGATAGGAAAAAATACGCAAAATATTCTATAGTTATGGGGGAGGGGGAAAGTAGAATTGTTTACTGGGAACAGAGTTTTAGATTTGCAAGATGAAAAAGTTTTGGAAACACTTGGCACTATTGAGCTGCACACTTAAAAATGGTTACAATGTAGAGGACAGAATGGTGGATGCCAAGAGGGAGGGGGTTGGGGGAGGGATGGAGTGGGAGGCTGGGGTCAGCAGATATAAGCTTTTACAAATAAAATGGATAAACAACAATGCCCTACCGTATAGCACAGAGAACTATATTCAATATCCTATGATAAACCATAATGGAAAAGACTAAAAATAAAGAATGTATATGTGCGACTGAACTGAACTGAACTGACATATGTATAACCGAATCACTTTGCTATTCTGCAGAAAGCAACAACATATTGTAAATCAACTACACTTCAATTTAAAAAAAAAGAATGGAAAAACGGTTATGATGGTAAATTTTATTTAACTTTTTTTAAAAATAAAATAGCACTTTACAACAACCAAAAGGATACAAAAATGTAAAAGAAAAAGATATCATGGCAATCCAGGTCTAGAGCCGTGAGTGTAAACACAATTCACAAAGCAGCGGCAAAAATAAATATTAAAAAATAACCCAAAAGTAAATTACTTTCTGTCAATAAAATAAAATTAATATATTGTTTCAAGCTGTCTGTATTAACAAGCTTATGCTCCCTTTATGCTTGTGCTTCATTGATCTTTTCACCCAGAAAATGAAGATCATAGTATCTGAATGTTTTTAAGTGCCCCCTTCTCTAACTGGCCCCTCATAAGCAGGACATGGACAGAATCAGGTCAGCCACAGGGGAAAAGTGACAGCTCAGTCTGGATGCCTGCTTTGGGAGCCTCAAACTGTCAGAGACACTCAAAAAATCTTAAAATTAAAAAATAATCGGAGCTTTAAACAAAACGAGGAAATTGTCCTGAGTACTAACTGATGCTTCAGGAAAATTTTATATCTAATGAGCCTTTTGCTCAATCAGTTGGTTATTCCTCATTTGTGTTCTTGGCCCTCTGAGTCCTGTATCGTTTATGAGTTTGTTACCTCTTAGAGCTGCAGAAATTTGAGTTACTAACATCAAATCAAGATATTACTCAAAAAAGCCATTTTCCCTGGATGTGGCACAGATCTTGTAGCCTGAACTCATAGCACCTGCAACTTACTTATTCTTCATCCTTTTCACCAGAATGAATATGGTCCGAGTTTTGCCAAGACAAGCTCCACTCTTTCTAAAAACGCGATGTAGCATTTTTCAACTCTACATTAGGGTCTGGACTTTTCGCTAAATTTCTAGTTCTGCACTCCTCATGGGAGAGAGTATCTAACATGTGCAGAACCCTCATTCTGTACTTAAGATGCTGCACATTAATCTTTGCAACAGCTCTTCAGGAAAGACACCACTATCTGCATTTTAGAGGTGAGAGAACAGAAGCTCAGAGAGGTTCAGAAGTCTGCCCCAGGCCACAGCTGGCTAGGAGGAGCCACGAGCTGAAACGGTCTAGATCCTAAGGTTGTGCTCTCTCCACCACGCCCAGGTGATCCTCAGAGTTTAGAATCTGAGGATTACGAGAGGCCTGGGTTCATGTCAGTTCCCTCACCTTAGGACATGTGAACCTGGCAGGAAGCTAATAAAAACGTCACATATGAAAAAAGTGCTGTTTTCCACAAGTAGATATTACTGGGAATATAACCCTTTGCTTTGGTTGAATTACTTTTCCTGCCTTTTTCCCATTCTTTTTTTTTTTTTTTTGGCTGCACCTCGAGGCATGTGGGAATCTTAGTTTTCTGACCAGGGATTGAAAAAGCGAATTTTTAATCACTGGAGCACCAAGGAAGTCCTTCTCACTCTTGTTTCTACTAATTTCCCCTGAAAAATAGCATGGGGACAGATAATAAAAAATCTCTGTTTCAACTCTGGATTCTCTTACATAGAACTTAATTTCTTCTATATAATTTAAATAATATCTATAATAAAATAAAATTTCATTTATTTCATTGTAAACAAAATCATTAAAATATAATTTTAATAAAAACATGAGAAGTAAAATTCATAAAATATACAAGACATGGGCTATGACAAACCTAGACACCATATTAAAAAGCAGACATCACTTTGTTGAAAAAGGTCTGTATAGTCAAAGCTATGATTTTTCTAGTAGTCATGTACAGATGAGAGAGTTGGACCATAAAGAAGGCTGAGCGCCAAAGAATTGATGCTTTCAAATTGTGGTGTTGGAGAAGACTCTTGAGAGTCCCCTGGACAGCAAAGAGATCAAACCAGTCAATCCTAAAGGAAATGAACCCTGAACATTCATTGGAAGGACTGATGCTGAAGCTCCAATACTTTGGCCACCTGATGTGAAGAGCTGACTTATTGGAAAAGACCCTGATGCTGGGAAAGATTGAGGGCAGGAGGAGAAGGGGGTGGCAGAGGATGAGATGGTTGGATGGCATCGTCGGCTCAATGAACATGAGTTTGAGCAAACTCTGGGAGACAGTGAAGGACAGGGAAGCCTGGCGTGCTGCAGTTTATGGGCTCACAAAGAGCTGGGCACAACTGAGTGACTGAACAATAAAATACAGTATATAGTAAAATTTCACTTTATTTTACCTATAAAATTTTATCATATAAATTTTATTTCTATCTATATAAAATCAAGCATATGCATCAAATGACATAATTGAAATGTTTAAAAATACAGAAAGATGGCCTTCCCTGGTGGTCCACTGGATAAAAAGTAGACTTGAAATGCAGGGGAAACTGCTTTGAGCCCTGAATGGGAAGGATCCTACAGGCCGTGGAGCAACTAAGTTCATGTGCCAAACTGCTGAGCCTGTGCTCCAGAGCCCAGGAGCCACAACTAATGAGCCCACGTGCGGCAAGTACTGCAGCCGGTGTGCCCTAGAGCCTGCACTCCACGAGGGAAACCACGGCAAACAAGCCTGCCCGCTGCAGCTAGAAAGGAGCCCCCACTCTCCCCAGCTAGAGAAAACCCACGTGCAGCAATAAAGACCCAGCACAGCCAGAAAAATAGAATGAATAAATTTTTAAAAATATATAGAAAGGCACTTTTAAATGAACGTTTGTTTACTTGTCTATTCCTTCCTGTGGCTCGTGGTAGGCACTCAATACTGATGATTTACCGACAGACTGACTTTACCTTCTTGAACTTCTCTGTAGCGATCCACGGTTTATAATAACAGTACAAACACAAGCTAACCCACCGTTGGCTAGGAGCTGCCGGAATAGAACATTGTTTAAAGAAATTACGGTACAAGAAAATAAGAGATGACCTTGGCCTGAAAAAGCAGCCAGAAAGGGCCATGTGGGTCCCCACACTGAACCACATACATGCTCACCTGGCTGCAGGTGTGTGCCTCGCAGGCTCTGCATCACCGTTTCGGGTCCAGTGGCCATGGAAGCGCTGGACATGCCGTAGGTGGCCTCTGGGGTCTCTGTCAGCGGTGCTGACTTCAGCGTCATGGATGTGAAGGGGTGAGGAAGCGGTGGCTCACGGCCAGAGCCTGGGCCTCCTGCCTCAGCCGCTCCCTTTCCGGCTCCTCGATGCTCTGCAGCCAGGCACTCAGCAGCTCCTTCAGGGTCAGGTAGCTCCAGAGACGTTCCAGGTGGTTGGGCTCCTCCTGGCCACGCCCCCTGGGCCTGGGGCTCTGCAGGACATCCATCCCCACCTTCCGGGGCTCCACAGGCACGTCCTTCTTGAGCACCACAAACTTCTTACTGTTGCTGGCTGTGACCTCCACGTGCAGCCGGTCCACTGCCCTGTCCACCAGCTTCCCTGCAATTACGATCTCCGAGCCGTTGAAGTAATTGGGGAACAGGGTTCTGGTGGCACGCTCCACCAAGCCGGGAGGATAATCCACGCGGATGTCGGAGAGGAGCGGGGTCCTGATCTCATCGTAGAACCTGGGGAGGAGGAATGGAGGGGAGAATCAGGGCCTGCCGGGCGGCAAGCAGGACAGGGCTTAGAGGAAACCGTGGGCTGTTGGGGAGGCAGTTCTGATCTTAGAAGCAGCCAAGTCCAACACTCCACCCAGAACATCTCAGATAGGAGGCCGTGCAGCAGAGGCTTGAATACCACTGGTGATGGGGAACTCACTGCCCCACAAGCTCCCTTGTCTCTTGTCCACTGCTCTGAGGAGGGCCACGGAGCTCCTGGCAGTAAATCACCATTTTTCTTCCTGCAAGTTCCACCCACTGGTCTCAGTTTTGCTTCTGGAGTAACACAGTGTGAATGAGGGTAATCTACCTTCAGTACTTAGATGCTAGAAGACACTGACCTTCAGACGGGTACAGACACTGCGGCATATTCCGTGAATATGCATACTCCTTCTGACCTAGCCTAACCCATCTTAACAAGTCTTCACAGAATATAATTTCAAGAATCCCTAATAGTCCTGCCAATACTTCACGTGGGTTTTCTCGTTAAATTCTATCATCCGGCCAGAATCCTCCTGTCACAGGTGAGAAGGCTGAGGCACAGAGCGTCTTAAGGCTGCAGTCATAAGGCAGGGGCAGATCAGCCTGATTTTAAGACGCATAGATCGGATTTGGGGTCCAGCCTCACGTCCAGGCCTGCTGAGACTACCCTCCCCACCCCAAGGACACAGGCAGACGTGGGGTCCAGCCTCAGGTCCAGGCCTCCTGCTGAGCCCACCCCTGCCCTCCCCTCGCCCTGAGCACACAGGCAGACATGGACCCGATGAGCTGGGCGCGGGCGTCGTGGTCTTCGTGAACTCGCCGCGTGAGCCCGCAGTTTTCCAGGGACAGCTTCTCCAGCAGCTTGAAGTCCACGTCGGCCCCGATGCCCACCGTGAAGATGCAGACCCGGCCCCGGGCGGCCTCCCGGGTGTTGTTGAGGATCTTGAGGGTGTGGGTCTCCCCGACAGTGGGCTTCCCGTCCGTCAGGAAGACCACAAGGGACACGCTGCGGTCCTCGATGTCGTTGTGGGCCACATAGTCGTTGAGCAGCTGGATGCCCCTCTGCAGGGCCCCGTTGATGTCCGTGCCTGCGGGACACAGAACACGATGCTGGAGGCTCGCTGCCTCCCTCATCTGGACATATCTTCACCCCCCTCCCATGCACCTGCAGGAGTGACAGGTGGGGAGAGCAGCCCCCTGCACTCACTCCAGGTCACACAGGCAGCCTAGAAACTCCGCAGATGCATAGGAATGGTGCAGAGTTATATAACCCCGTCCTTAAGGTGTCTGATGGGCGTCCCAGGTGGCTCAGTGGGTAAAGAATCTGCCTGCACACTCTTTACAATAGCCGGGACATGGAAGCAACCTAGATGTCCATCAGCAGACAAATGGATAAGAAAGCTGTGGTACATATACATCATGGAATATTACTCAGCTATTAAAAAGAATGCATTTGAATCAGTTCTAATGAGGTGGATGAAACTGGAGCCTATTATACAGAGTGAAGTAAGAAAGAAAAACAGCAATACAGTATATTAACGCATATATATGGAATTTAGAAAGATGGTAATGATGACCCTATACATGAAACAGTAAAACAGACACAGATGTAAAGAACAGACTTTTGGACTCTGTGGGAGAAAGCGAGGGTGGGATGATTTGAGAGAGTGGCATTGAAGCATGTATATTATCATATGTGAAACAGATCACCAGTTCAGGTTCGATGCATGAGACAGGGTGCTCAGGGCTGGTGCACTGAGATTACCCTGAGGGGTAGGACGGGGAAGGAAATGGGAGTGGGGTTCAGAATGAGGAACTCATATACACCCGTGGCTGATTCACGTTGGTGTATGGCAAAAACCATTACAATACTGTACAGTAACTAGCCTCCAATTAAAATTAAAAAAAAAAAAAGAATCTGCATGCAATGCAGAAGTCATGGGTTCAATCCCTGAGTCAGGAAGATCCCTAAAGGAGGAAATGACAACTCACTCCAATATTCTTGCCTGCAGAATTCCATGGACAGAGGAGCCTGGTGGGCTTCAGTCCACAGGGTCACAGAGTGGGACAAAGACTGAGCGACTCAGCGCACACGAGGGTCTCTGATGGGGCCTCAGCTTAGGTGTCTCCATCCCCTTAGCATGACCGATCTGCACCTCTTTCGGAGAATCTCTTTGAAAGGGCAGGAGGGTGTTGGGTACAGGGACTTGGAGAAAGAACGCAGCCCAGCGGGAAGCAGGGAGCACCGAGTGCGGAGGTGGGAATGTGGAGACCTTCGAGGGGATGCCACGTGTGGCCTGGGGCTGGAGGACGAGGATTAGAGAACTCACTCATTTTTTTAAAATTTTCGCTGGCATCGCCTTTCTGGCTTCCTGCCTCTTCAGGGCCTCCCCTGTTCACGAGGACCCCACCAAGCGAAGGCTGTGCAGTTCACACCTCCCGCCACCCCTGCCATTTCTAATTCAGACACGCTTGTCACTAGCAGCTCTGATGAAAGTCAGGGGACGCTGTCTGCCGTGGGTGCTGGACAGGTGTTCTGCTTGGGGTACGGTGAGATGGATGGCGGGTGTAAGTTAAATCTACCAGCCAACGCGAGGCTTCTAGATTCTAAGAGTTTCATTCAGCCCTGCTGCAGCTGCTCTACCGCTGCCAAGAGAAGCCGAGGGTTCTGACAGCTGACGTGAACGCCCATTTCCTTTTTCTGACCCCAGTGGTTATTTGTTTAAGTGCCCTTCCTGACAGACCAAATATTTCACTCATTTTAAGTACACAGTTAATGATTTTTAGTAAATGTATAAAGCTGTGTACCCATTACCACCATCCTGCCACCCAACTGGCGTGCTTTTTAATCTCCCTGCAAAATCTACTGTATTTGATTGAACCAGAAAATTTCCCCCGTTGCTTCACATCCTCCAGAATTTCTGGCCGAAAATAGAGATATCTGTGACAATTTTAAGTGCCCTTCTTGACAGACCAAATATTTCACTCATTTTAAGTACACAATTAATGATTTTTAGCAAATGTATAAAGCTGTGTACTCATTACCACCATCCTGCCACCCAACTGGCATGCTTTTTAATCTCCCTGCAAAATCTACTGTATTTGATTGAACCAGAAAATTTCCCCCGTTGCTTCACATCCTCCAGAATTTCTGGCCGAAAATAGAGATATCTGTGACTGCGCAAATACATCACCAGTTGGTTCTAAGATGCACACATGGTCCGCATGGAAGGGGAACTTACAGCTGAGACAGCACGCAGCACTTCCTTGCGTTCGCCCGCTTGCCTCTCTGAATGCCTCACCTAGCTTCACTGCCTCTGAAGGTGCGGACATGGACCAGAAGGCAGGTGTTTATATTTCCTCTTTGATCCAGAACTTAAGCGATGATGCCAAATCTCTCATTGCACTTTAAAGCCAGGGACAGCCCCAGGCAAAGGATGTGCTCAGCTTTTCTCACGCCAGGCACAGCAGGGCTTGGCATCGAATCTCTGTTAAGTTGAGGCATCTCCTGCACACTTAACAACGGGGGTGGGCAGCAGGGGCTGGGACTTCCCTGGTGGTCCAGAGGCTAAGACTCCGGGCTCCCAAGGCAGGAGGCCCGCTTTAATCTCTGGTCAGCGATCCAAATCCCACATGCCAACACTAAGAGCTGGCATACCACAACTAAACGATGCCTCGTGATGCAAGTAAGTCCTGGTGCAGCCAAATAAAAACAAAAAATGAAAAAACAACGGGAGAGTTCCCATGGAGAGTTGAGAGAGTCCCAACCATTCCACCGAGAGCTCCCTCAGGGATATTAAAGGATCACAGGGCACCAGCAAGACAGACTATTTGGGTAAAAATGGCCATGTGTGTGTGCTTAGTTGCTCAGCTGTGTCCAGCTCTTTGCAAAACCTGTCAGTCTGTCCATGGGGATTCTCCAGGCAAGAATGCTGGAGTGGGTTGCCATGCCCTCCCCGGAGGGGGGGAGTGTCTTCCCAACCCAGGTCTCCCACATTGCAGGCGGATCCTTAACCAGCTGAGCTACCAGGGAAGCCCCCAAATGGCCATATCTGACAGCTAGAGAAGGCTTCCTGTGTGCGGCCACTGTTTAAGTACTTTAAATATTTTAGCTCATCCTAAAAAAAGTCCATTATATCCTCATTTTAAAGACAAAGAAAAGGAGGTAGAGATTAAATGCCTCATAGCTGGTGCGGCTGGATTCAAATTCAGGCAGTCTGGCTTCAGAATCCATGCTCATCTCCTGATGAGGAGAGGAGATTAATTTTCTGTTCATCTGCAGAGGTTGGATCAATGAAATGCTTAGACAAAAAAAAAGAAAGAAAGAAAGAAACCAGTGTGGTTTCTAAGGTTTAGATTCCAAAAGGGCATAACACATGTTACCTGTTTTCTAAAGCTTTATCCTGCTCCCTCCCCACCCCGCAACACACGCAGCATTCTAATAGTAAGAAGCATCTTAATAAACTCATTTTAATGCATATTCTTTTAAGTAGATACTGTATGTCAGGAGTTATGCCAAGTTGTTGCTCAGTCACTAAGTCGTGTCCAGCTCTTTGCAATCCCATGGACTGCAGCACACCAGGCTTCCCTGTCCTTCACCATCTCCTGAAGTTTGCTCAAACTCATGTCCTTTGAGTCAGTGATGCCATCCACCATATGATCCTGCTGTTCCCTTCTCTTCCTACCTTCAATCTTTCCCAGCGTCAGGGTCTATTCCATTGATTTGGCTCCAGGAACTACAGGCTAAACAAAGATGAAGGGAAGTCTCTTTCTTCAGAGACTTCCCAACTTCCTTCCAAGGATCATCACTAAAATATTAACTCTAAACTTTCATCCCTTGCTTCAACTAGTAAAACAATTCCTAGATCACATTGTTGTGGAAACTGGTAGGAAATCCCACTGTATCCATAAATCAAAATTCCATTCATACGAGATCAAGTTCCGAAGTTCATTTGGGAAACCACAGCTTTGCCTTGGACGGAAAATAACCAACATATGAGTAATGAGAAACTCACATGGAAGACGATGGACAGAACTGAGTGTTTTATGTCTCCAGATCGCAAAAGCAGAGTCACCTGAATCCCCCAGGAGACAGTGTGTCTACGGGCCTTTAGGAAGGATGGTGAAGGTCCAGTAAACATACCAATACTGAGCTTCCCCCAGGCGCCCGCTGTCCTCAGGACGAGTCGACAGTGGGAGTAAGATCTGGGTCCAGGGTTGACGGCACTGACAGCCAGCAGTTGGTAACACACTGTCATGAGTCTCATCATCTCAGAGCTCTTTCTGGCCTTTCCCCTCATCTGCGTCCTTACCTAGGCACCACCCCCCAGGCGAGGGTGCAAAGACTCCATCACCTTTCCACCCAGAGCATCTCCCAGGCCACCTGTAGTCCAGGAGGACCGACAGCTGGGGGGGGGGGGGGCTCTCCATCTGCTGCCTTAAGGTTCTCACACTCAAACACACAAAACACTGCACCAGCCTCTTGGCTTTCACTCTTGGCCCTGAAAATCGATTTACAAAAAGAGCTGCATTGTTTGGGATCCGTGAGATAAACCAGGAAGGGCTCCAAAACCTATCAGGTATTTCCCCTGTAACTTATTTGACCATCTTAATTCGGTGCCCAGAAAAGGAGAAGCAAGCTCCTGGGGAAAGTGCTCACCTGTTATCTCCTTTCCTGTGATCAGCGTCAACTTTCAAATCCCTGTATCGCATCTCAGCAAACGGGCAAAGCAGGACGTCCTTACCTCCACTCGGCGACATGTGGTGGATGTAGACTTTGCCATCTCTGATGCTGTTGGGAGTAACTGACACCAAGTGGTCCTTCCACACTTTGATCCGGTTGGAAAACCCAACGATATTGAAATGGTCCTGGGGTCTCAGGTCATGCAGAATCGTGAAAAGGGCATCCTTGGTCTAGGCAAACACAAAAGCAAGGCCAGTCATGTCCCACTGCATGAGTCTACACATCCTTTGGCCTGGAAACTGCACGCTGGGGACAATCCCAGGGTTATAATGGAGTGCCTGCTCTGTAAAGGGACTTGGATAAATGTCAAGGAACTTTATCACCTAGCCGAGAAAAAGAAAAAAAAAGGCTCAGTGGGAAAGAATTTGCCTGTAATGCAGGAGACTTGAGTTTGATCCCTGGACTAGGAAGATCCCCTGGAAGAAGAAATGGCAATCCACTCCAGTATTCTTGCCTCCAGAATCCCATGGACAGAGGAGCCTGGCAGGCTACTATTCATTGGATCACAAATGAGTCGGACAAGACTGACCAGGTAAACAACAACATGTTACAACTTATAAAGACACAGATGTTTTTCACATACGAAATGTCCTGTCTGCTCTGATCCACATACATCAAGCCTCAAGTCTCTGGACCTTCACGACTCTGTTCTCGAGACCTGGAGTGTCGTTCCCTGCTGCCTTATGCCCCTGTTTCATCTGACAAGTCCTTAGTCACTCTTCAAAACCCAGCTAATTGAAATATTTGAAACATTTTCTAGCTCCTCTAAGAGAGCGGACCTTCTCTCCTCTAGGCCAGCACTGCCCTCAACGTACTTACAGAGGAACATGCGGCACTCGTCACCACTGCTCTGTCTCTTTCCCTTCCTCCAGTGAAGGCAGGTTCCATCTTTTTTTTGGGGGGGGTGCTGTACTGGGTCTTCGTTGTGGCACCTGGGCTTTCTCTAGTTGAGGAGCAAGGACCTGGTTGCCCTGAAGCACGTGGGATCCCAGTTCCCAGTTCCCTGAACAGGGATTGAACACGTGCCCCCTTGCATTGGCAGGTGGACTCTTGTCCACTGGACCACCAGGGACGTCCCTCCATCTATTTTGTTATCCCCCAGAGCAGAGAACTCCTGACACACACTAGAGAGAAGTTCAGAGGATGAAAGAAGATAAGGACGATTCGTGAATTGCAGAGGAAGGGTACGAATCAGAACTACCACTGGGTTTTATGAGAGAATGAAGCACCGTGGGCTGGAGGGACGTGAGAAGGTGTTTCAGAGAACAGAGGGGATCTGAGGATGAAGACCTGGGTAACTTGAAATACAAGGGAGGACATCCTGGAAAGAAGCCAAGAAGGTCATATGTTACCACATGTAACATGGATTGCTAGTGGGAGTTTGCTGTATCAACACAGGCAACCCTAAGCCGGTCCCCTGGGACAATTGAGAAGGCTGGGATGCGGTGGGAGGTGGGGTCAAGAGGGATCGGACGTGCCTCCAGCCGATCCATGTGGACGCACAGCAGAAACCATCACGATATTGCAATCACCCTCCGATTAAAAACAAAATAAAATTTAAATAAATATTTTAAGAACATTACCATTACTTTGCCGACTAAGGTCCGCCTAGTCAAGGCTATGGTTTTTCCAGCAGTCATGTATGGATGTGAGAGTTGGACTGTGAAGAAGGCTGAGTGCTGAAGAATTGATGCTTTTGAACTGTGGTCTTGGAGAAGACTCTTGAGAATCCCTTGGACTGCAAGGAGATCCAACCGGTCCATCCTAAAGGAGATCAGCCCTGGGTGTTCATTGGAAGGAATGATGCTAAAGCTGAAACTCCAGTACTCTGGCCGCCTCATGCAAAGAGTTGACTCATTGGAAAAGACTCTGATGCTGGGAGGGACTGGGGGCAGGAGGAGAAGGGGACGACTGAGGAAGAGATGGCTGGATGGCATCACGGACTCGATGGACGTGAGTCTGAGTGAACTCTGGGAGTTGGTGATGGACAGGGAGGCCTGGCGTGCTGCCATTCATGGGGTTGCAAAGAGTCGGACACGACTGAGTGCCTGAACGGAACTGAGCCCTGCACACCTTAAACTTCCAGTGCTGGGTGTCAACTGTACCTCTGTACAACTCGGGGGAAATCAAAGGACCCCCCAAAAAAACCCACCAGTCCCCTTCTCTGAGATCCTCTTTCCCGTGACACACACACCTTTTCTGGCGCTCATGACGAGGCAGTGTCGTTATTTCTCCCAGCCCTTCCCCTTGCCGGGACCTCTGCCTCTGCTGTTCCCTGCGATGATGCTCTGTCCCACAGTCGGTGTGCCCGCTGCCCCCTCCTCGTCCTTCGGGTCTGGGTTCACTCGCTCCTCTGTCCTTTCAAGCCGGCAGCCTGGCCCCTGCCTTCCCAGCACTGACAGAGAGAATGTGATGACATACTTGTGCATTTACCGGACCGTCCAACTCAGCCCCGCGTCTCCGAGTGCAGGGGCTTTTTCTGTTCCGTCACTCTTGGGTCATACCCAGCTGAGCCTGCCCGCATGGCGGATTCTTGGAACAGGCTTGCAGGAAAAAGTGAGTGCTGGGAAGACTGTCCATCTGTGACACCAGACTCCTCAAAACAGCTGTCCCCTTGTTTCCTCCCTGCCCTCCCAACACAACAGTTGACACATTGTGGGCTGTCGATGAATAGCTGCTGAATGAGCAACTGAGAGAAAACGAGGGAGAGAGAGAGAGGGAGAATTCTACTGAGTGAATACGAAGGGAGGAGAGACACAGCCCCCATCCTTGAGAAGCTAAGACAGAACATTGAGAAGGGTGATGTGCACGAAACACGGCTGAATGACGGACATCATTAAAGCAAGAATGAACAGATCAGATCTCAACAATGAACAGATGTGGGTGGAGGGCCCTGAGCGCGCCGCTGACGGAACTCCGGGAAGCTGGCCCCACCTTGACCCCTCACCCTTCCACCCGCTCAGAGCCAGCGTGAGCAAAGACGGGTCCAGCTTCGCTCCCCATCCGAGAGGCTGGACCTCTGGGAAGCCTGAAGGTCCACAGCTGGGTGGTGCCAGACAGGACCGGCGAGCCGAGGCAGTGTCTGGGACAGTCGGGGGCCCGCTGTTAAGGCAGCCACTTGGACATGTTCCGGCTGCTGGGGCTCAGCGCTGGCAGGGCCCCCCAGGGTGCAGGCTGGGGCCTGGGGAATCTGCTCAGAAGGCTGCTGTTTGTCTAGCGGCTGTCATCCCTCGGGATCCTTAAATAGCGAGCTCATGGCCTCGAGAGGGGCTGGCCTGGCTTCTTGGCTGCTGTTTCCCGCCTCGTAAAGGATTCTCTGCTTTAGGAGCAGCCCTTCAAGTCTCTCCAGCCTCCTCCCCTGAGCTCAGCAATGAAGCTCTTCTGATGACCGTGTAAGGCCACAGCTCTGACTTGTCCTCAGGAGCACTGGGGCAGGCAGACCCACGGGCTCCCGGGAGTTCCAATTCCAGTTGCCTCGGGACCTTTGCACTGGTCTCCAGGTCCTTATTCCAAGGGGTGGGGGCAGACGCTGCCTGGAGCCACCGCCACCCATTAACCCTTCCTGAGCTCTGACCAGCGTGGTCTGGGGAGCTCTGCATTCTGCAGAAGGCTGAACAGGCAGGAGGAAGGTGTTTGCCTAGATAGAAGACAGCATGTGAGGTAGCTTCAGCTGGTGTTTCTGCACCTTGCCTTTATATGCTGAAGACAGAAACCTAGGCAGGCTTTTCCCAAGAGTACACCCTAGAGACCAAGGTAAGCACATTCTAGAAAGATCAGAGGAAACCCAGAAAGATAAGAATGGACGGTGCAAGCTGGTTCAAAGGCCTGAGCTACCCTGGAGGCACTGACTGGTCATATCCACTCCTTGGTGACCCCAAAGGGCACTCGGCAAACACCAGCCTCTACATGTCACCAGAAAGGCTTCTTATGATGTTCCCAGTTGTGTCTGAACTGAAGGAAGGTACGAAAGGTACACAAATACAATGGAGAGAGGAAAAGGAAATACTTCTCATTATTCAGATAGTAAAGAAGCACCCTGACCTACAGGAAGCACGCAGACAAGATTCCCTTTAATCCAAGCCTCGTGGAAACAGAAAATCTGTACAACTCGGGGGAAATCAAAGGACCCCCCAAAAAAACCCACCAGTCCCCTTCTCTGAGATCCTCTTTCCCGTGACACACACACCTTTTCTGGCGCTCATGACGAGGCAGTGTCGTTATTTCTCCCAGCCCTTCCCCTTGCCGGGACCTCTGCCTCTGCTGTTCCCTGCGATGATGCTCTGTCCCACAGTCGGTGTGCCCGCTGCCCCCTCCTCGTCCTTCGGGTCTGGGTTCACTCGCTCCTCTGTCCTTTCAAGCCGGCAGCCTGCCCCTGCCTTCCCAGCACTGACAGAGAGAATGTGATGACATACTTGTGCATTTACCGGACCGTCCAACTCAGCCCCGCGTCTCCGAGTGCAGGGGCTTTTTCTGTTCCGTCACTCTTGGGTCATACCCAGCTGAGCCTGCCCGCATGGCGGATTCTTGGAACAGGCTTGCAGGAAAAAGTGAGTGCTGGGAAGACTGTCCATCTGTGACACCAGACTCCTCAAAACAGCTGTCCCCTTGTTTCCTCCCTGCCCTCCCAACACAACAGTTGACACATTGTGGGCTGTCGATGAATAGCTGCTGAATGAGCAACTGAGAGAAAACGAGGGAGAGAGAGAGAGGGAGAATTCTACTGAGTGAATACGAAGGGAGGAGAGACACAGCCCCCATCCTTGAGAAGCTAAGACAGAACATTGAGAAGGGTGATGTGCACGAAACACGGCTGAATGACGGACATCATTAAAGCAAGAATGAACAGATCAGATCTCAACAATGAACAGATGTGGGTGGAGGGCCCTGAGCGCGCCGCTGACGGAACTCCGGGAAGCTGGCCCCACCTTGACCCCTCACCCTTCCACCCGCTCAGAGCCAGCGTGAGCAAAGACGGGTCCAGCTTCGCTCCCCATCCGAGAGGCTGGACCTCTGGGAAGCCTGAAGGTCCACAGCTGGGTGGTGCCAGACAGGACCGGCGAGCCGAGGCAGTGTCTGGGACAGTCGGAGGCCCGCTGTTAAGGCAGCCACTTGGACATGTTCCGGCTGCTGGGGCTCAGCGCTGGCAGGGCCCCCCAGGGTGCAGGCTGGGGCCTGGGGAATCTGCTCAGAAGGCTGCTGTTTGTCTAGCGGCTGTCATCCCTCGGGATCCTTAAATAGCGAGCTCATGGCCTCGAGAGGGGCTGGCCTGGCTTCTTGGCTGCTGTTTCCCGCCTCGTAAAGGATTCTCTGCTTTAGGAGCAGCCCTTCAAGTCTCTCCAGCCTCCTCCCCTGAGCTCAGCAATGAAGGGCTTCTGATGACCGTGTAAGGCTACAGCTCTGACTTGTCCTCAGGAGCACTGGGGCAGGCAGACCCACGGGCTCCCGGGAGTTCCAATTCCAGTTGCCTCGGGACCTTTGCACTGGTCTCCAGGTCCTTATTCCAAGGGGTGGGGGCAGACGCTGCCTGGAGCCACCGCCACCCATTAACCCTTCCTGAGCTCTGACCAGCGTGGTCTGGGGAGCTCTGCATTCTGCAGAAGGCTGAACAGGCAGGAGGAAGGTGTTTGCCTAGATAGAAGACAGCATGTGAGGTAGCTTCACCTGGTGTTTCTGCACCTTGCCTTTATATGCTGAAGACAGAAACCTAGGCAGGCTTTTCCCAAGAGTACACCCTAGAGACCAAGGTAAGCACATTCTAGAAAGATCAGAGGAAACCCAGAAAGATAAGAATGGACGGTGCAAGCTGGTTCAAAGGCCTGAGCTACCCTGGAGGCACTGACTGGTCATATCCACTCCTTGGTGACCCCAAAGGGCACTCGGCAAACACCAGCCTCTACATGTCACCAGAAAGGCTTCTTATGATGTTCCCAGTTGTGTCTGAACTGAAGGAAGGTACGAAAGGTACACAAATACAATGGAGAGAGGAAAAGGAAATACTTCTCATTATTCAGATAGTAAAGAAGCACCCTGACCTACAGGAAGCACGCAGACAAGATTCCCTTTAATCCAAGCCTCGTGGAAACAGAAAATAGGGATGACTGATTCCCTGAAACAGTTCCGTAGTGAGGAATCCTTCTGCTTGTAGGTACATCCCTCGGGTTGAAAGGAGGGGGGAAAAGTATTTCCTCTGAAAACAATGTCTTAGAAGCTAATTCCAGCTCTGCCTCTGGTTTATTATTAAGTAAGCCTTTTCATCTCTGTCCACTTAAGTTCTTTCAGGAGCAAGAAGAATGTAAATAAACAAAGAGGAGCTCTCGGCTTCAGATTCTCTGTTCATCCAGATTGGCTGGCGATGGTCCCTCTTGGTCTAGCGGGTCTTCAGGGAAAGGAGCTGTGCAACCTTTCCTGGTGGCGTCTGTCAGGGAAGGGGCAGGACTGGGCCCCGGGAGGTGCAGCCCCTTTCAAATCTTACTGTCTCCTTGTTAGGGCTGCTCCCAGGGAAGGGAGTTTCTGAGAACTGCTTTGTTTGGCGGGCTTAGAGCCCCTGTGTCAAGCCAGCCTACAGACAAGACGGACCTTCCTTTCCCTTCCCTACAAAACTGAGCCCAAGCAGCTGCAGACTCTTGGCTCAGCCCTCGAGGGGGTGAGTGTTCCAACTACACACGCTTTGAACCACTCACTCTGAGACGTTCTCCAAGGAGAGAAAACCCTCAGGGTGACCCATCAGTGGAACCCATGGAAAACCCAGCTGCCCACCCACTCCCTCGGGGTACCCGCTGACTCTCCTCAAATCTTTCTGTGTCCCCGCCGAACCACCCGCACCAGCGACCAAGTCTGACACAAAAGGTTTTTGTACCCCAGTCTATGCGTGGTTACGAGCGCATGACATCATAGAGGAAGTCCAAGGTCAAGGTCTTAGACACCAGACATGCCAAGCTTTCAGCAGAACGGCCCTGCTGTGCTCCGAAGCAGTCCTCTCGCTCACCCCATTCTAAAATGTTTGCTGAGGAGCTGACATTTTCCCTTTCCACACATTCCTTCTGGATGAACCCAAGAGAAAAATCTTCTGAGTCTTCTCATCAAAAGCAAAAGAAAGCTAAGAACTTCTAAAAGTCCAGCTCGAGCCAAGACAGAATTGTGCTCAACAGAGAAGTACCCTAGAACGCCCTACGTTTCTGAGAGGTAATACCGGGAAGTGGAATACACCCATCGGCAACTGGACACAGGCGGGCCTTCTCCCTTCTCAGGAGGGTGGAGGTAAGGGGCCGGGCGAGGACCAGAAAAAGGTGTGTGACTGGCCTCCTGTGCGGGGCAGTCCCTCTTGCGGCCAGCAGGGGGCGACTCTATCCCCAGGACTGGCAATGGAGTCCCGCTACTGGAAGGACAGACAAAAAGAGTCTGTGAGCCCATCAAAGTTTGCAACGTCAGGCCCTCCTTGCAACCTCAAACTACCCATCTAAGCCGTCACTGAGAAGGATGGAGATGTCCAGCACCTCGGCCTCTCTCTGCGCCCCCCACAGACATTCACCCACGTCTCCCTGCAGGCACCCGGCTAAAACCAGAGCAGCCATGCTGAGCCAGCCAGTTGCTGCGGGGCCCTGGGCACCGACGATGCTTCAGTGGGAGTGCTCCAAGACCACGGCATTTCAAGGGCACAAACACGGATTCCATAAAAGGCAACACAACCGTACTTGGACACGCTACAGGCCTTCCAATGGTTTGAAGTTTTTTGAAACCATATCCAGACTGACCCACCAAGTAATTTTTTTAAAATCCCATCTTTACCAGCAAGGCAATAAATTTGAATGAGAAAGACCATTTCTCCATAATGTATTCATGTCTATATCATTGTTATGTTTACCAGAAAAATCTCGCAATGGATTGGTTTCAGAGAAGAACCTCAAACATTAAAAAATATCACCCTCCTGATGACAAAGTAAGCACAGTTCAAGAGGTTATACAGACTCATAAAGGAAAACATTGATTGCACAAAGCCTGGGGCCCACTGTCGCCTGCGTCATGAATAACTCCCTAAGTGAAACACGTTATATAATTTATTTTAAAAATAAAAAATGAAGCCTGTAATACAAGAAACAGAAAACATCAAAAGGTGTCTATGTCCAATACAAGGAGCTGGTTGAAAAAACAAAAACTATTTTTCTATTGGCCAAAGCGTTCTTTTTAGAGAAAGAGCAGAAATTCAGAAGCTTTCTATACATCATCGGAAAAGTAGGGCTAGAAGTCGTCAGATCTTCCAATATTTTAAAACAGTTTGTGTGCACCCTTATAGAAGAAAGTGAAATAGAACTAAAGAGCTTCTTGATGAAAGTGAAAGAGGAGAGTGAAAAAGCTGACTTAAAACTCAACATTCAAAACATTAAGATCATGGCATCCCGTCCCATCACTTCATGGCAATTAGATGGGGAAACAATGGAAACAGTAACAGATTTGGGGGGGGGCAGGCCTCCAAAATCACTGTAGATTGTGATTGCAGCCATGAAATTAAAAGATACCTGCTTCATGAAAAAAAAGCTAGACAGCATAATAAAAAGCAGAGACATTACTTTGCTGACAAAGGTCTATCTAGTCAAAGCTATGGTTTTTCCAGTAGTCATGTATGGATGTCAGAATTGGACTATAAAGAAAGCTGAGCACTGAAGAATTGATGCTTTTGAACTGTGGTGTTGGAGAAGACTCTTGAGAGTCCCTTGGATGGCAAGATCAAACCAGTCCATCCTAAAGGAAATCAGTCCTGAATATTCATTGGAAGGACTGATGCTGAAGCTGAAACTTCAATACTTTGGCCACCTGATGCAACAAACTGACTGACTCCTTAGAAAAGACCCTGATGCTGGGAAAGATTAAAGACGGGAGGAGAAGGGGAAGACAGAGGATGAGATGATTGGATTGTTGGATGTCCACTGACTCTATGGACATGAGTTTGAGCAGGCTCCAGGAGTTGGTGATGGACAGGGAGGCCTGGCGTGCTGCAGTCCATGGGGTCACAAAGAGTCGGACACGACTGAGCGACTGAACTGAACTGAACTGTGCATGTGTGTGTGCTAAGTTGCTTCAGTCGTGTCCAACTCTTTGCGATCCCATGGACTGTAACCTACCAGGCTCCTCTGTCCATGGGATTCTTCAGGCAAGAATACTGGAGTGGGTTGCCATGCCCTTCTCTGGGGGATCTTCCTGACCCAGGGATCGAACCTGTGTTTCTTATAACTTCTGCATTTGCAGGAGGGTTCTTTACCACTATTGCCACCTGGTAAGCCCTCAAACAGTTTAGTAAATACTAAACATTAACTTGAAATTTCACCTAGAAGGAAACAGAAAGTAATAGTATTTCTTAGGTCTCTACATGGTTCAAACGATCACGAAAGCATTATTTTTGAAATTAAACAAAATCATAGGGCTCCTGTATTTTAAAATACATTATTATAAGCTTTTATAATTTTATTTATTGTTTGAATTCTAATTTCAAATGCTCCTTCAATGCAGTACTGTGCTAGATTATAACTCTAATTCTGATCACCCAATCTGTGCAAAAATATTATTAAATGGGTGCTGCTTCATAGCGAGAGAAAAGCACTGCTCTAGTACAAATTCAGATCGAAATGCCAGTATTGGGACTTTCCTGGCAGTGCAGTGTTAAGACTCTGCACTTCCACTGCCAGGGACTCAGATTCTATCCCTGGTCAGGGAACTAGGATGCCACATGCTGTGTGGAGAATCCAAAATAAATAAATAAAATACTGTAGATTTCAGTGGCACACACACAAAAATGCAAGTAATACTTTAGGACTGGTTCCAAAAGAGAATAATTTCTACTAAATTCTGGCTGAATTAAAAAGTCTGAATATATTTAGACATTAGAGCATCTTTTGCAATATAAACATAACTATATTTTATTAGTCTTTGTGTTTGGATTAATGTTATTCTAACTTGAGAAGCAAATCTCTTTCATATGAAGGCTCAGGTTATTGTTACAATCTATCACCAAATGTTTTGACTTTGCTCTGACAAATGTACCAAGTATTTATCTAATAATGTCATGGTACATGTTTGTAAAAAGTTCTTTGCCAACAATATTTCTTTGATTCTTTATCATGTATTAAGGACATCGATTTCTCTTGCTTGGTGTAGAAATAACTCAAGACTCGAAAGAGATGATATTTTCCACTTCTCTTCACATGGAAGGTTTGTAGTTATCAGGATCTGCTCACAAGGCTGATCCCAAATGTCTTATTCTGGGAAGAACTTAGTCTCACCACCTCTATCCAAGTGGTCATGGGCTACAGGTAGCCATCCCCAGGGACGGCTTCCTGCTCAGTCAGTGGACAAGAGGATGCTGATCAAGACAAGGTCCCCTAAGGCACAGACCCTTGCAGCTGGCGCGCTTCACCCGCTACTGCCTGACCGCACTGAGCTTGGTCCCCAGTGCCTGTCTGGGGTCTGAAATCTACATCGCCTAACTGCATGGCTGGATTCTGGAGCCCTGCCCGTTTCGGTCTACAGACTTTGGGGATACCTGACTCTCTGACCGTTCCTTGCCCCATTCAATTTTCCCTTACATGTGAGTTCGTGTGACTCCTATGTCCCTGGCAGAGGTCCACCTAAGGTACTCATTGCAAATCCCCAAGGATGTGTCTTGATGAACATAAAGGACCTGCCAGAAAGACGTGGGGAGGCTGTGAAAGAGCCACGGTCAGAGTGAAACAACGGAACCGTTACGGAAGAAGCAGACGCGGCACTTCAGCATGGGAGGATCATGCAGGAACACAGAGGGGCTTCCCTGGCGGTCCGGAGGTTAGGGGTCCACCTCTAGCATGCTTATTATAAAGACATTAAACTATACTCTCCTGCTTTCACTGCACGAGACGCAGGTTCGTTCCCTACTAAGATCCCGCATGCCGAAGGGTGGCCAAAACAAGAATGTTCTCGGTCTCCCTTCTTGCCCCAGCCACTGAAGTAATTTCTGAAAGACTCAGTCACTCTCCCCTCCTCTAGGAAGCCCTGGATGCCCCTGCTCCACCCTGAAAAATCTGACCAGCGCCCCTGTTTCTCTGTGACCGGATCCTACATTCACTTCTGTCGCAGGCAGCACCTTGCTTACAGTTTTCTCCGTGACTTTTTCTTTTTCTCTGGACCGCTTGGGAAAAAAGGTCCTGTCTTGCTTATCTTTGTCTCCCCCACGCCTCATACCTCTCCCACAATGCATAATCAACGTGGCGTTCAATTTTGGAGAACTGAAGTCTGGAGTCAAAGCCAAGACGCCAGCCTGGGCGAGCGTGGGGTCCTAAGCAAGAGAGCGAGGTGGCTGTGACATCAGGCCCGGGCAGCTCTTAGGAACTGCACCCCCTTTGCAGCTTCCAGCAGCCACCAAACAGATGCAATCCAACAAAAACAACACTCGCAGGCACTCTGATAACCGCTCCCACATTTCTCATCTCATTCAATCCTCTTTGACCGACAGAGGTTATCTCGTTTTGACCTGTAGCATAAAATTCTAGCCCTTTACAGAGAAAGCTGGCTGATGGCAGTGCCCACTGGAGAAACTTAAGGGCGAGGTCAGGACACCAGGAAGGGCAAGTACGGCTCTTGGTTATGGGATGCCCATGCTTCCAGACACCGTCTGCCAGGCCTGCACTCTGAACAGACAATGCAAGAGAACTCAAAGCTCTGTATTGTTCATTTTTCCTTCCCACGATAACCACACAGTACCTTCATTTAGAGATCTGCAAAACATTTTTATGTTTAACTGCGCTGGGTCCGCTGCTGTGCGTGGGCTTTCTCTAGATGCAGCCAGAGGGGTCTACTCTCTAGTTGAGGTGCACGGGCTTCTCACTGCTGTGGCTTCTCTCGTTGCAGAGCCAGGCTCCAGAGCTTGGCTCAATAGTTGTGGCGCATGGGCTCAGTTGCTCCACAACATGTGGGTTCCTCCCCGAGCAGGGATCGAACCCGTGTCCCCAGCATTAGCAAGCAGATTCTTTACCACTGAGCCACCAGGGAAATTCCCCTCAAAAGTTTTTAAACATGATCTCATTTGGCTCAGTCTTCACTGTTTCAACATTTAAAAAAATGTGCTTAGTTGCTCAGTTGTGTCCGACTCTTTGTGACCCATGGACTATAGCCCGCCAGGCTCCTCTATCCATGGGGATTCTCCAAGCCAGAATACTGGAGTGGATAGCTGTTCCCCTCTCCAGGGGATCCTCCCAACCCAGGGATCACACCCAGGTCTCCTGCATTGCAGGCGGGTTCTTTACCAGCTACCAGGGAAGCCCTTTTTAAAAACAGGTACCTCCAATGTATTTAAAATTTTCTTTATGATTTTGTTGAAGAGCAAAAAAATTTTTTGAAACAAAAAGTCCCAGTTTTCATGAGTGGCCCAGGGTAAAAATATTTTGCCCTTTGTCCATCATTTCTTTTCTCATTTTTCTGAGTTTGAGCCAAAAGACACCAGATTCCCCTGCTGCCTTCCGTCCATGGCCCCAAGGCCCAGACTTCTGTTTTGCAATATATTTCTAAGACACATGCTTGCTAGAGGTACTGTTTGGACAAGAGCAGCTCAGGGGATGAGAGAATAAATAGTATTTATTAACTGAAACAATATTTCTAGCCAGCACCAATTAGCCGTCACTATAGGCCAGGAGTCCACCAGCCATGGCCTGGGGGCCAAATCCAGGCTGCTCCCTGCTTTTAATAAGTGTTGTTTTATGGGAGCGGGACACACCCATGTCTTTGCACGTTGCAGCCGCCGCCTTTGTGCTACAACAGCAGGGCTGAGTCATCACGACAGAGACCTTCCAGGCTGCAAAGCTTAACATATTCACTGACCTGTCATTTTTAGAAAATGTTTGCTGACCCCTGTCCTGGAAAAGTGCAAAGAGGGAAGCGGACACTGTGTTATGAACTGAAGCTATGCTTTCAGAGGCAAGAGGATCAAAACCTTATATCGTCCATTTTTCATTTGCAAGACAGCCACACAGTGCCTGCTCCTGAGGCCCTACAATTTCTTAGACGAGACCTCCTTTGGCACGTGTGCCTGCCTCCCTCCTTTTCTGAAGCTCTGCCTGCATCTGTGCAGGGAGTTCTCTCCCAACCATGTCCCCGGCGGTGCGCAGCATTCAGGAGATCTCCTCACTTGGCATGAGAACAGGTACTGTAGCGACTTCCCTGGGGGTCCAGTGGCTACGACTCTGTGCTCCCAATGCAGGGCGCTCGAGTTTGATCCCTGGTCAGGGAACTAGACCCCACATGCCGCAACTAAGAGTTCACATGCTGCAACTAAAGATCCCATGTGCCACAACTAAGATTCAGCACAGCCAAATCAACAAATAAGAAGAACAGGTACTGTAAATAAAATAATCAGTAAGGACAGGGAACTACACTGGATATTTCACAATACCCTTAAAGGCAAAAGAACCTGAGGAAAAATATACGTGTGTATGTGTATTTGTGCACACACGTGTGCTCAGTAGCTAGTCGTGTCCAACTCTTTGCAACCCCATGGGCTGTAGTTCACCGGGCTCCTCTGTCCATAATGTTCTCCAGGCAAGAATACTGGAGTGGGGTGCCATTCCCTTCTCCAGTGTATGTGTGGGTGGGTGTGTATAACTGAATTACTTTGCTGTACTCCTAAAACTAACACAACACTGCAAATGAACTATAATTTATAAAAATAAGAGAGGAAGAGAACAGTTAAAGCTTAAAAGCTTGAGAGCTGGTCTGAGGTTATATCAGATGATGCAGTGAAGAATGTTTGGTGAAGAGCTTCAGAGTGGGGTGGACTGAGCTCGACTCCAAACTCTTCTACTTGAAACTTGATGTATTTCAGTGCACTAGTATCACCTTCCTGCCCCTCACCATCTCATCTATGAAGCAGGGATAACCGTGACCATTCCGTTGGCTGGCCACTAAATGAACAGATGTATGTGAAACCCTTAGAGTGCTGGGTATGCGCTG
Organism: Madoqua kirkii; assembly: GCA_006408675.1. NCBI lineage: Eukaryota > Metazoa > Chordata > Mammalia > Artiodactyla > Bovidae > Madoqua > Madoqua kirkii. The sequence goes on from SJYC01087731.1 coordinate 35,052, forward strand.
ATCACTCAGGGGCCAAAGCTACCGTGCCTTTAAAAGTTACATTTCATAATTTATGGGCTCGTGGGTTTTTCGGCAAAAATCATTACCAGGTACAGTGCTAGGAGCTGGAAATGTGTACTTTAATGATCAAAACCAAGTTGGTCCCCAAATTCATGGAGCTCATGGACTACTTGCCTGTAAGGTTACACATTCAGTTCAATTCAGTTCAGTCGCTCAGTCGCAAATAGCACTTGGAAGCCCAATTTTGCACAGAGAAGAAGAAAGTGAGGCTTTGGAGGGTGAAGTAAGCCCATGGAGGAAGTGCAAATGAAATTCAGATGCTGGTTCTCTGATCCACTAGCTCACATCTGCCTTCATTTTAGTTTGAGAATTACATAAGAAACACTGTGCTTGTACTGGGAGACTGGGGTTGGTAGATGCAAGCTATTACATTTAGAATGGATACACAACAAGGTCCTACTGTATAGCGCAGGGAACTATAGTCAATATGCTGTGATACATCACGATGGAAGAGAATATAAGAAACATCTACATGTATATAACCGAGTTGCTTTGCTGTAGAGCAGAGACTGGCACAACACTGTAAATCACCTATGCTACAGTAAAAAAGGAATCCCTGTGCTTGTTCTTTAGCCTCTAAAACTGTTGACTAAGTTAAGCAGAAAAAGGATGCCAAGCTTCCAAAGCCACACTGGAGTCGAGGATCGGCACAGAATGGCACCGGTTACAGGCACAAACCCGGGAAAAGGGCTGTGGAAAGTTGCATCACTGAAGACATCTGGAAACTGATATATTAGCCACTGCTTGGCCACCAAAGTGGGTCCCTTAGCCAACAGCAAATACGAGGGCAAAAGTGATAGAAATTATACTGAATGTCCCAACTGCTCAGTAGTGTCCAACTCTTTGAAACTCTGCAGACTGTAGCCCACCAGGCTCCTCTGTGCATGGGATTTCCCAGGCAAGAATACTGGAGTGGGTTGCCATTTCCTACCCCAGGGGATCTTCCCAATCCAGTGATTGAACCTGCATCTCTTGCGTCTCCTGCATTACAGGTGGATTCTTTACCTGCTGAGCCATCAGGGAAATTATATAGATTAGGGGAAAGAAAGAAAAGAATGTCTAGACCCTGTTGATGGAAACGGTATTTAATAGACATCTATTAGCTGGGAGAAATTTCAATAACCTCAGATATGCAGATGACACCCACCCCGCAATGGCAGAAAACAAAGAGGAAATAAAGAGCCTCTTGATGAAAGTGAAAGAGGAGAGTGAAAAAGTTGGCTTAAAACTCAACATTCAAAAAACTAAGATCATGGCATCCAATTCCATCACTTCATGGCAAATAGATGGGGAAAAAAAGGAAACAGTGACAGATTTTATTTTCTTGGGCTGACGGTGACTGAAGCCATGAAATTAAAAGACACTTGTTCCTTGCAAGAAAACCTATGGCAAACCTGGGCAGCATATTAAAAAGCAGGGACATCACTTAAAGGTCCATCTGGTCAAAGCTACGGTTTTCCAGTAGTCATGTATGGATGTGAGAGTTGGACCATAAAGAAAGCTGAGCACCAAAGAACTGATGCTTTCAAACTGTGGTGCTGGAGAAGACTCTTGAGAGTCCCTTGGACGGCAAGGAGATCAAACCAGTCAATCCTAAAGGAAATCAACCCTGAATATTCATTGGAAGGACTGATGCTGAAGGTGAAGTTTCAGTACTTTGGCCACCTGATGCAAAGAACTGAGTTGTTGGAAAAGACCCTGATGCTGGGAAAGACTGAAGGTGGGAAGAGAAGGGGACGACAGAGGATGAGATGGTTGGATGGCATTACCGAGTCAATGGACATGAGTTTGAGCAAGCTCTGGGAGTTGGTGATGGACAGGGAGGCCTGGCCTGCTGCAGTCCATGGGGTCACAAAGAGTCAGAAGTGACTGAGAGACTGAACAACAAGCCTTCACACTCCCAAGGACACATATATTTGCTCCCTGCTCACCGTTTTTTTTTGTTTCTCTTCAGATCCTCTGTCTCACTAAGTTTTACAAACTCAAGCTGGGAGGCAGAAACCCTGCCTGACTCAGCAGAAGAGCCCGTGGAGAGAACACGGAGCCAAGCCCGGCATTGACGGCTGTGGCGTATGCTGAAGCTGCCCCCAGGCTGGTGAAGTTCTGGCTTCCAGGCTCACATTCCTACCAGGATCAGGACAGAACCAGAAGATGCCAAAAGCACACAGCTTTGGTTGCTCCCGGGTAGTGACAGACCCTTGGGTGAGAACACATTTTCAGGGGACTTCCCAGATAGTCCAGTGGTAAAGAATCTGCCTTCCAATGTAGGGGATGCTGGTTCAATCCCTGCTCGGTGAACTAAGATCCCACATGGCATGGGGCAAGCAAGCCCCTGTGTTACAACTAAGACCTGATGCAACCAAATAAATTGTTTTTTAATTGGAAAAAAAAAAGAACACATTTTCAACTCAAATGCTCCTTACAATTCCTTACAGATCAATTGTCCAAGTACTTACTCAGTAGTAACTACGTGCCTGAGATTCTGATAACTACAGTGAAATGTCTGAGGCCCATCAAAGATGAAGGGAGCCAAGAACATTTGGATAAGAAGGCAAGAAAGACGCTTCACGGTCTTCACAGCATTCAAGGGACCCATTCCAAATGTCTGGTGTTGCCAAGTCCGTAGACACATCACCAAAGCCCTTTGCTTGGGGCCAATTTTCCTCTTCACCAGGGAACATGACACTGTGTACAGACCCCACTGAGAGCCAGCTAAGCTTCTCGCTCAGAGCTGTGGCCTTAGAGAAGCTGAGAGCTGCTTCAAGACTCAGTGGTTTTCAAAACCACTTAAGGTAGCCACAGGCTTTAGAAATTTCCTGGAGGCTTCTGACGTGTTTGGCTGGTCTAAGGCGGTTCTCCTTGGAAAGAGGCCACACTGGGGTTTAAAAGCCAGCAAGAGTGCAGGCCAGATGCTCAGTGCCTAGAAGGAATGGAGTTTCCTACCCAGGAATGAAGTCCCACTGCAGTGTTCTTGCCTGGAAAATGCCATGGACAGTGGAGACTGGTAGGCTACAGTCCAAGGAGTCGCAAAGGTCAGACACGACTTAGTGACTAAACAACACCGAATCCAAGAACAAAGGGAGAGGGGAGGATAACAAATAGGGTGACATCTATCCTTACTCTGCTCTTGGCAAGGAAATCCCTCCTCCTGAGATGCAGCCTTTGCCATGGCGTCTTGAAACGTCAAGGCAATGACCATGTAGGCACCAGCTCGCCTATCACTGCACACGAGGATGCTGCCTCATCACTGTGTTACTCGCCCTGAGACCCCGCAGTATCTTGGTTTGATTCATGGCCTTCAGGGTCAGACCTGGCTTGAAAGCCTGGCCTTGCCATGTACTAGCTGTGTTATCTGCTCCTGCAAAGCCCCAGTCTCTCCATCAGTAAAATGGAAATGACGATCAAATTATTATAAAGATTAAATATCCCTTAATTCAACAATCCATGTAATACCCTTAGCAAAACGCCTCAGCATACTGAAGATGCTCTAGGGTCCTCCCGGGCGGTTCAGTGGAGAAGCATCTGCCCGCCAGTGCAGGGGACACAGCGGTGGTCCCTGCTCGGGGAAGACAGCCCATGCTGCGGAGCAACGAGGCCCACGGGCCAGAGCTGTTGAGCCTGTGCTCTGCAACAAGCGAAGCCGCTGCAAGGAGAAACCCACGCCACACCAAGAGGCAGCCTCCATCACCGCAACTAGAGAAAACCCGAGCACAGCAACAGAGACCCAGCACAGGTGAAAAAGAGGAGACGAGGCTGACTACAAGAATGCAATGCTGAAGAACAACGAGAATCTGGCTTACGGGGTATCCCCCACTAATACCAGTTAGAAAGTACACTTACCTATCCTTCAAAAAAAAAAAAAGGCTAAAGCAAATCCTTGCATCAGATTTTGGAATGTAGTTTTCACTATTTTGGGGAAATCAGACATCATGGAAAAAAGATCAGTTGTTATACTGGGAATTCCTTGGTGGTCCAGTGGTTTAAGACTCTGGGCTTCCAATTCAGGGGGCCCAGGTTCAATCTGCGGCTGGAGAACTAAGATCTGAACAACCATGCAGCCCGTTGAAACAAAGTACATATATATACATATATGACATGTTAAAAAATGTGTAAACTAAATATTTACATATAAATGGCCAAAGTTACTACAAAGTGATAACTGAGAGAAAATATTTGCAATGGTTTACGAGCTAAGATCAAGTTCAACTCTATGCGGAGGGGCACTTAAAGGGGAAAACGGGAGACACAGGCTCTACAGGAGGTATGAGATGCTATTTTACTCATTAGACCACATATTTATTGTTAATGGATAAAAATGGATAATGAATTAAGAAAGAAAATCTAAGAGGCCTAATTTTTTTATTAAACGATGAGATATTTGTTGGTATGGCAACCTGCAGTTCTTTCTGGTTTCCATTCTGTAAGTTGGAAATATAAATGCAAATTGATGATATTTCCGATACCAGAGTAAGACAAGGAACAGCCTTTTCCTGTGGCTTGTGAAAAAAAATGTAGATGGCTACATTTGGGTGATAACTTAAGTTTTCAGTGCAGATTACATGTCCCTGTAATGTCCCCCAGCCCTAGAATGCTAAGGTTCTTCCTAAGTACTGTGAGAATCTGAGTCCTGAACTGCGCTGTGCTGCACTTAGTCAGTCGTGTACAGCTCTTTGCGACCCCATGGACTGTAGCCCGCCAGGCTCCTCTGTCCATGGGAATCTCCAAGTAAGAACGCTGGAGTGGATTGTTATGCCCTCCTCCAGGGGATCTTCGCAACCCAGGGATCGAACCCAGGTCTTCCACATTGCAGGTGGATTCTTTTACTGTCTGAGCCACTAGGAAAGCCAAAGAATACAGGAGTGGGTAGCCTATTCCTGGATCTTCCCGACCCAGGAATAGATCCGGGGTCTCCTGCATTGCAGGAGGATTCTTTACCAGCTAAGCTACCAGGGAGTCCTGAATTATTGAATACAGGTCTTTGGTTCTAACCACAGGCCAAGGGGCTGCCAGTGACTTTATTCTGTTATTCTCAATGGACACTATCACTGAACAGAATTATTCCATCCGCAGTGGTGCTATTCAGTGGCCTCCTCACTGTATTCTTATCTCACATTATCCCCCAGTTCCCTTTATTTCAAGGTGTTTCTGCAGCCCTCTGCTCTCCTAAAACCCCCATGCTGAAATGACAGTTCATGTCAGTGGCTTCCTTGAATCTGTTCAGGAAAGTTCCCCACAGGCAGGAACAGATGAATGGCAAAGTGGACATTTCGCATCAGGTGAATCCTGTTCACTGAGAACATCACTGTCCTGGACAAACGTGAAAGAGGAAGAAGTAGCCGGGACTCACCTGGCGGAGTTTGGTTCCCACCATGGAGGCGCTGCTATCAAGCACAAACACCACGTTCTTAGGTAAAGGCGGAAGGTCTTTGGGGGCAAAATAGTGCACAAAATAGCCGTCTAGAACCTGGTGGAGGGAAGAGAAAGAAAAATTGATAGTGCCCAGATTAGGTAGCAAAACAAACCAAAAAGGAGATTCAGTGGAACGTCTAAAAGTCAAAGAGCATGAAACAGGGTCTCGGGCCAGATGCCGCATCCTGAGCAGCCGCATCCTGAGCAGACGCATCCGTGGTGCTGACTCTCCAGCCACTTGCTAACTTAATCTGGATAAGGGCAAAAGCATTCCTTAAAAATACATCGATTACACTGACTCAACTTAAATCATTCATCTCCTCTCGACCCTTGTCACTTGAGAATCCTGCTTCCTGCCTTATCTGTTTCTTTTCCTAAGCATCTTTCATGTTCCGACATACAGACTGCCTACCTGCTGGATGCACATTAATACATTTTGATAATCCTGTCTCTGGAGAAATAGGACCTACAGGAAATTGAGTCATGGGCCAGTTTCTCTAAATTAAAAAGATGCACTAAGTTCTAATTTCATCTAAAGCACCTCAGGGAAAATTAGGTTATAGGTTTCATTTGCCTCTAGATACTGAAGCAGGAAATAGATATCCCCAGTCTCTAGCAAGGGACCATCACTGGTGGTCTGGGAGACACATTTGGGGTTAAAACAGATTTCCTAAGAATCGGTAGTTCTCACTCTCTCAGGTGAGTACCGAAATCCCTCATTCTGGGTCTAACTAAAAGTGTCATGCAACTAGTGAGAGACAGCAACAACAAACCCATTACCTGGATGTCCCCAATGCTCTGTTCCCTATTGACATCATATCTAACGATGAAATCTCCCAAAATGCCATTCTGGGCGATCTTGGCTTGCTGGACCACACTAGGCTTAAAAACAACTTTGGCAAAAGTTTCATTTTGGTTGATAACAGTAGAAGGAGGTGGCCCAGAATCATCTGTAGGCAAGATAGAAACATAACAAATAACTGAACATATAACTTTTTCTGAAAAGAAACAAGATCTATTTTGCACGGACACAGAAATTTAGCCTTTATTTTATTCCAAGTTTGCATTTCAGATGAACTCCCAAAACTTTGTACTGGTAATAAATCTCAGTGCATGAAATATGTTAGCTTGCATTTCATCTCTATGTCTTCTTCTAAATCCTTTCTTACAAGAATTTTACAAACACACAAAAGGAGAGAAAATAGTAAAGTGAACTCTCATGGAGCCATCATCCGACCCAACAATTATCAACATTTCACCAGTCTTATTTTATCTGTTTTTATGGATCTTCTCACCATTTGTTTTTAATCCTTTGAATGTGCCACATGGCATGTGGGATCTTAGTTCCCTGACCAGGGATAGAACCTGCACCCCCTGTATTTGCAACACAGAGTCTTAAGTCAGTGGACTACCAAGGAAATCTCCCTCTCACCATTTTTTTTGGCTAGAATTTTAAAACAAATCTGAGGCATCATATTTCATCCATAAATGCTTCTTTGTGCGTGAGTGCATTTGTGAAGTGCATAAATACTTCATCCGTGTCTGACTCTTTGAGACCCCATGAACTGTAGTCCACCAGGCTCTTCTGTCCATGGGATTCTCCAGGTAAGAATACTGGAGTGGGTTGCCATTTCCTCCTCCAGGGGATCTTCCTGACCCAGGGACTGAACCCACATCGCTTAAGTCTCCTGCATTGGCAGATGGGTTCTTTACCATGAGGGCCACCTGGGAAGCCCAAAATACTTCTTTATGTATCTCTACAAGAACTTTTTTCAGCATAACCACAAAACTGGTATCAAAAGTAACAAAATTAATGCTTTGTGCTTTAATATCATCAGATATTCAGCTTGTATTTAAAGTTTCCTGATTTTCTGGAAAATGTCCTAGAAAGGCAGCTTTGTTTGACTCAGGATCATAACAAAGTCCTCACATCACATTTGACTGATATTTCTGAAATCTCTCTTAATCCACAAATGTCCCCTCTCTTTACCCTTTTACTAATGCTACATGTGTTATGCTATGCTAAGTCACTTTAGTTGTGTCCGATTCTGTGCGACCCCAGAGACGGCAGCCCACCAGACTCCCTTGTCCCTGGGATTCTCCACACAAGAACACTGGAGTGGGTTGCCATTTCCTTCTCCAATGCATGAAAGTGAATAGTGAAAGTGAAGTCGCTCAGTCGTGTCCGACTCCTAGCGACCCCGTGGACTGCAGCCTACCAGGCTCCTCTGTCCATGGGATTTTCCAGGCAAGAGTACTGGAGTGGGGTGCCATTGCCTTCTCCAAATGCTACATATACGTCTTGTAAAACGCCGGTTCTCTCTTCCATGGAGTTTCTCACATTCTGTATGTCATGATGATTTTCCTGTCCTGTCTTTTGGTCCCCTGCTCTCCTGGTCCCCAACTCTGGCTTGAACGTAGCATCACAGGGAGCAGAAAACGTACCAATGCCCAGGCCAAGCGCTCATTTAACTGTTCTGGGACACAGTCGGGGGTGTCGGGTCTTTTCAATTCCCCCCGTGATCTAACGCTCAGTCAAGCTTGAGGCGCCCAGCTCCATCTCCTGCATCTCCTTGTATCCAGTGGGTAGAGCTAGAGGCGGCTTAGACTCAGGATCAGTGCTGTGGACAAGAGCACGTCCTGGTGATGCTGAGTCCTTACTTCCTTACCCCTTCAGGCAGTACACGATATCTAGTTGTCTGCTTCTAGCTTCAGTAAGAAGGCAATGGCACCTCACTCCAGCACTCTCGCCTGGAAAATCCCATGGACGGAGGAGTCTGGTGGGCTGCAGTCCATGGGGTTGCTGAGGGTCAGACACGACCGAGCGGCTTCACTTTCACTTTTCACTTTCACGCATTGGAGGAGGAAATGGCAACCCACTCCAGTGTTCTTGCCTGGAGAATCCCAGGGACGGGGCAGCGTGTCTGTGGGGTCACACAGAGTTGGACATGACTGAAGTGACTTAGCAGCAGCAGTTTCAGAAAGAGCGCTGGGCAGTTCCGATCGCCCAGGAGGAAGTTCCTCATCAGTCTCTCCTTTGGCGGATTCATCAGTCACTGATGATGTTTGCTCACTGTTTCATCAGAGTCGCAAAAGGGCGGTTTCTGACACTCCCCCTCCTTCCACACGCAATCCTTCCATAAGGAGCGTGCCTCCTCCGTCAGGCATTAGGTTCTCAGAGCGCGCTGCTTGTCCAGAAGGTTTACGACTCTCTAAAAAAAACATCGCCCAAAGCCTTCCCCGGCACAAAACTTAGGATGTAAATTAAAATTCCAGGAAGAGGAAGAGATAAATGATTTTTTTCTGTGATTTAAGAAAATGAGTGAGATGCTACATTAAGCAAAGAACAATCTCGTTTACTCCTAACTTTCACGTCCTTCAGTAAGACACACTACGGAGAATTATTTCACAGACTACCCACCTCTGTAAATCCAACCAATACTGTGTCTATATGTTGAGCAACTAGCTTTTTGAGATTTGCATGCATTATGAAGAATACGAAAATGAGGAATTCCTAAACATCAGTATGTGGAGACTTTTAATCCAGATACTGAATCAAAGGCTGGCTTGAAATTGCCACAAAGCATCAGATTCTCTTTTAAAATCTATTCAAGTTGATACCATGGAATAAGCTGACCAACAATTTTCCATCCTTAATTAGCAAAACAAAAAAGGAAATGAGGCATCATTTGCCTATGGTAATTTGTGTCTAAGAATAAACTTCCTTCTGCTAAGGGCTTATTAGACAAAAGTCAAAGGAACTTTAAACATTTCCTTCACCAAAAGAGACAGTTAATTTTAAGAGACCATTTAGGTGTAACCTTAACAGGACCCACAAGGCAGAACTGATTCTTCTATTATTTATACTTAGCAAGGGCAGGACGTTCAGGACTGAGCACAGAGCTAGCAAACAGGGAAGTTTGTTCTTGCAGAAAGTCAGCTGTAGGTAAGAGAATACCTCCAACAGACCTGCTCATGTGAAAAAGGTGCTGGGAAAATCTCCAGGGGACCATGAACAGTGCCAGCCTGTGTTGTCTAGAGTCGTCTCTCACTGATCACTGGTCAGGTGCTAAGAGTGAGAGGTACAAAAATACCCTAGCTAAGAACTTGAGATCACAGGTGAGTCACAAGGATCTGCACTTGAAACTGGGCCCACTTGTTATCTATGAGATTTGGGGCAGGTTACTGAGCCCTAGCTATCTCATCTGTAAAACGGATTAGTGGTCTACCAAACACACTCTTGGGAGAAGGCAATGGCACCTCCCTCCAGTATCCTTGCCTGAAAAATCCCATGGACAGAGGAGCCTGGTGGGCTGCAGTCCATGGGGTCACTAAGAGTCAGATGCGACTGAGCGACGTCACTTTCACTTTTCACTTTCATGCATTGGAGAAAGAAATGGCAACCCACTCCAGTGTTCTTGCCTGGAAAATCCCAGGGACAGGGGAGCCTGGTGGGCTGCCGTCTCTGGGGTCGCACAGAGTCAGACACGACTGAAGCGACTTGGCAGGCAGCAAACACACTCTTGACACGGTTGTGATGTGATGTACTTAGCACCATTCTGATTCATGGGGAACAATCATGCTTGCTAATATTATCATCAACCAGAAGCAGGTACAAAACAGAAGTGCCGGTGAATTAGACGTGAAACCATACCTCGTGTCAAACTTGGGACACTATGCAAGGAAGAGGAAAGAACAATTACTGCTGGCGACGTGGCTGAATCAGAGTCTTCTGAGTGAAGCATAAGATGCAGAAGAAACTAGCCACTATTTCCATTTACACGAGGCTCAGGAGCAGGCAAAACTCACAGCAATCAGAGCGTCCTGGGGCCCCTCTCCGCAGGTGTGAGCCCACCA
>SJYC01087732.1:0-42793 GCA_006408675.1 Madoqua kirkii
GTGTCTGTGGGGTCACACAGAGTTGGACATGACTGAAGTGACTTAGCAGCAGCAGTTTCAGAAAGAGCGCTGGGCAGTTCCGATCGCCCAGGAGGAAGTTCCTCATCAGTCTCTCCTTTGGCGGATTCATCAGTCACTGATGATGTTTGCTCACTGTTTCATCAGAGTCGCAAAAGGGCGGTTTCTGACACTCCCCCTCCTTCCACACGCAATCCTTCCATAAGGAGCGTGCCTCCTCCGTCAGGCATTAGGTTCTCAGAGCGCGCTGCTTGTCCAGAAGGTTTACGACTCTCTAAAAAAAACATCGCCCAAAGCCTTCCCCGGCACAAAACTTAGGATGTAAATTAAAATTCCAGGAAGAGGAAGAGATAAATGATTTTTTTCTGTGATTTAAGAAAATGAGTGAGATGCTACATTAAGCAAAGAACAATCTCGTTTACTCCTAACTTTCACGTCCTTCAGTAAGACACACTACGGAGAATTATTTCACAGACTACCCACCTCTGTAAATCCAACCAATACTGTGTCTATATGTTGAGCAACTAGCTTTTTGAGATTTGCATGCATTATGAAGAATAGGAAAATGAGGAATTCCTAAACATCAGTATGTGGAGACTTTTAATCCAGATACTGAATCAAAGGCTGGCTTGAAATTGCCACAAAGCATCAGATTCTCTTTTAAAATCTATTCAAGTTGATACCATGGAATAAGCTGACCAACAATTTTCCATCCTTAATTAGCAAAACAAAAAAGGAAATGAGGCATCATTTGCCTATGGTAATTTGTGTCTAAGAATAAACTTCCTTCTGCTAAGGGCTTATTAGACAAAAGTCAAAGGAACTTTAAACATTTCCTTCACCAAAAGAGACAGTTAATTTTAAGAGACCATTTAGGTGTAACCTTAACAGGACCCACAAGGCAGAACTGATTCTTCTATTATTTATACTTAGCAAGGGCAGGACTTCAGGACTGAGCACAGAGCTAGCAAACAGGGAAGTTTGTTCTTGCAGAAAGTCAGCTGTAGGTAAGAGAATACCTCCAACAGACCTGCTCATGTGAAAAAGGTGCTGGGAAAATCTCCAGGGGACCATGAACAGTGCCAGCCTGTGTTGTCTAGAGTCGTCTCTCACTGATCACTGGTCAGGTGCTAAGAGTGAGAGGTACAAAAATACCCTAGCTAAGAACTTGAGATCACAGGTGAGTCACAAGGATCTGCACTTGAAACTGGGCCCACTTGTTATCTATGAGATTTGGGGCAGGTTACTGAGCCCTAGCTATCTCATCTGTAAAACGGATTAGTGGTCTACCAAACACACTCTTGGGAGAAGGCAATGGCACCTCCCTCCAGTATCCTTGCCTGAAAAATCCCATGGACAGAGGAGCCTGGTGGGCTGCAGTCCATGGGGTCACTAAGAGTCAGATGCGACTGAGCGACGTCACTTTCACTTTTCACTTTCATGCATTGGAGAAAGAAATGGCAACCCACTCCAGTGTTCTTGCCTGGAAAATCCCAGGGACAGGGGAGCCTGGTGGGCTGCCGTCTCTGGGGTCGCACAGAGTCAGACACGACTGAAGCGACTTGGCAGGCAGCAAACACACTCTTGACACGGTTGTGATGTGATGTACTTAGCACCATTCTGATTCATGGGGAACAATCATGCTTGCTAATATTATCATCAACCAGAAGCAGGTACAAAACAGAAGTGCCGGTGAATTAGACGTGAAACCATACCTCGTGTCAAACTTGGGACACTATGCAAGGAAGAGGAAAGAACAATTACTGCTGGCGACGTGGCTGAATCAGAGTCTTCTGAGTGAAGCATAAGATGCAGAAGAAACTAGCCACTATTTCCATTTACACGAGGCTCAGGAGCAGGCAAAACTCACAGCAATCAGAGCGTCCTGGGGCCCCTCTCCGCAGGTGTGAGCCCACCAACCCCTCCCGCAGGAGACCCTCGCAGCCGGCCAGCCCCTGCTTCTTTGTGACCCAAAGGCCGAGACCAAGAATGCTGATATGTCAGAGGAGATGCGACGGGACTCAGTGGACTGTGCTACTCGGGCCCTGGAGACAGATAATATGCAGAAGGGCATCGCGGCCACATCAAGAAGGAGTGTGGCCGGAAGCACAACCCCACCCGGCGCTGCATCATGCGGAGGAACGAGTTATGTGGCACATGACGCCTAACCCTTCATCCACTTCTACCCGGGCCAACCGGCCGTTCTGTTCAAATCTGGTTAAAAGCATGGACCGTGCCACACACCCAGCGATCCATCCAAAAGCAGGACTGCAGCCTCAACTCTGAATTCCAGAGACTGAAGTCTTCAGCCTTGCCTACGGGAACCCCTCCATCTTTGAACCTTTATTGTGTTTTATACAGGGCATTCTCTATACTTGTTTGCTGTAATTATAAAGTAATGAGCAAAACACCTTACATTTGTATTTATTTCATATTTTGTACCTGTCTGCCCCATGTTTTTTCTTTTCAAAATCCATTCCTTTAAAGAAATAAATCTGTTGGAGAAAAAAAAAAGAAAGAAAGAGCATACTGGTTCCTTTGCGGAGGGTAAACACTGACTGGGAAAGAGGATAAGGGGACATTTTGGGGTGCTGAAAATACTCTACAGCTTAACTCGAAAGTAACTGCTGAGTGTGTGTGTATATATATATGTATATATGTAAAACTTCCTTAAGCTACACACATAAGGTTTATACACTTGATTCTATGCATACCCCAATTTATAAAAAAAAATTTAAACTTGTTGAAAGTTGCATAGCACAAGAACCTGAATAAGTAACTCCCAGGATGAAACATAGTATTATCTGTCACGTGGACCTCTGTCTTAGGGTAAATCTTTTCCTGTGGGCATTTATACATTTAAGGTAATACTTAGTGGCATTACACAGCGTAATAGCTGGCAGAATGAGGTCCAGGGAAACAATTTCTTGTGCAGCGTCCCTAAGTGTGCATGCTCAGTTGTGCCCGACTTTGTAACCCCATGGACTGTAGCTGCCAGACTCCTCAGTCCATGGAATTTTTCAGGCAAGAATACTGGAGTGAGCTGCCATTTCCTTCTCCCGGGAATCTTCCTGACCCAGGGATCTGAAACCAGGTCTCCTGCACTGCAGGCAGTCTGCTGCTCGGCAGGCAGATACTTTACCAACTGAGCCACCAGGGAAGGCCTTCGCATCCCTCAGCTCTAAGAAGGATGTCCTGTTGGCAGAGGCAGCTTCACACTCGTCTCTCTAGCAGTGCTCCAGCAAACCCTAGGTGAGTTCATCATCTGCCAGGTGACACAGATCAGCTCTACTGTGGTTTTGGGCCAGCAGCCATCACCTGGGAACTTGCTAGAAACACAAGTTCTTGGGCTCGTCCCAGAAACTTGGAATCAGAAACCCTGCAGGTGGGACCCAGGGATCCGTGTTTTCACAAGGCTTCCCAGGTGATTCTGGTCCCTGCACAGACAATGGTAGTGTGCCTTTGACGTATGTGAGTGGGTGGCACTAGATTCTCTCTAACCTTCCAAATTGACACAAATGAGATTTTACTCCCTTTATACTGTCAAGGGGAACAAGCCAGTCAATCCTAAAGGAAACCAAACCTGAATACTCACTGGAAGGACCAATGTTGAAGCTGAAGCTCCAGTACTTTGGCCACCTGATGCAAAGAGCCAACTCATTAGAAAAGACCCTGATGCTGGGAAACATTGAAGGCAGAAGAAGGGGGTGATAGAGGATGAGATAGTTAGATGGCATCACTGACTCGATGCACATGAGTTTGAGCAAGCTCCAGGAGACGGTGAAGGACAGCGAGGCCTGACATGCACGGTCCATGGGGTGGCAAAGAGTCGGACACGACTGAGTGACTGAACAACCACACTGTCAGGACGTACCTACCATTTCATGTTCCAAGTCCTTCTTGTTGAAATGGTCTTTACAATTACCCTGAATTAATACCATTCATAGTTGAATGAAAGCACCAAGGATTAAAAAGTATAATTTCTCTCTTCATAATCAATTTGACTAGCCTCTTTGATATAAGCCATGAGAAAGGATAGTGTATTATTATTTTAGTTTCCTACTGACCTCTGATGTTTGCTGGTGCGTGATGAAAATTCATGAGATTCCTCTAAATGGGCTTCTTTTATGTGCTCAAAGAGTGGGTTGATTCCCAACTGGGTCATTCACCAAGAAGCCCAGTTCCTGAGGTTGACCTCCACCCACTAAGTATCAGACAGTCAATGTGACTCGAAAAATTTTCCACTACCTATCAAAAAAATATATAAAGGCTCACTGGAAAAAATTCCAGAGAAGTATTTCTAGAACATAAAATCCTCCTTTTATTAGAGAAAGAAAAAAAAATCAATGAGGCTGCCCCTAATGACGGACCAAGATCGTAAAGCAGAATAGTACAATTTAGCTTTTCTTGCGTGTGACCAGGGGTCCTGCTGCCTGCCGCAAAATCGGAAGCACAACGAGCTAATTTATTAGCAGGCCCTCAGCAATCACGGGATGTATCCTAAACATACTGAAGAGAGCAAGGGAACAGGTTGGGAGCAGACCAAGAGAATGAGAATCTGACCTACTTTTCTAAAGAGAACCCACATGTCCTGGCTTGCCCTGCTTCACACCCACTTGGTCAAGGCTAGCAGTGAATTTCATGATTGCTCTGAATTGGAGGAAGCTGTGTCTTCTCATGCCATCTCCCTGTTTTGACCCAAGTAAGGTGGTCTCCTGCAAGATGACCTTCACGGGCACAGGACTGCCTCTAGGGCAACCCCTGAAGATGCACCGACTGGCCTGTCTCCACCCACTCTGCCCTGCTTCTCAGATCATCAGCATCCCCACAAGGCCTTCTTCCTGTCTGAAGTCCCATATTTTTTAACTGGAAAATATGTTTTTTAGAATCCATGCAATATCAAGGGAAGTGGGCTCCAGGGTTTGATAGACTCAAAAGACTGACTGAACATCTCTGAGCTTTAGTTTCATGTCTTTTAAATCCACATCATAGAATCATGGTCAGAATTAAATGACATCACATCTAAAAGGAACTAAGGATGGTGCTGTTGCTAAGTCATGTTAGACTCTTTGCGATCCCCTGGACTGTAGCCTGCCAGGCTCCTCTGTCCATGGGGTTTCCCAGGCAAGAATACTGGAGCGAGTTGCCATCCCCTTCTCCAGGGGATCTTCCTGACTCACAGATCGAACCCATGGCTCCTGCATTGCAAGTGAATTCCTTACTGTCTGAGCCACCAAGGAAGTCCCACCAGACACACAAGAAATGCTCAGTACATACTAGCCCCCAACCTCTTTCCCTCAAGAAGCACCTTGTTATTCTGTCTAGGATGAAAGGCAACTCTTGAGGAAAAAAAAAGACATTTTGTTAACAAAATAGTTTACATTTTCCAGTAAGTAGCAGGTTTCTCTATACCACTGAAAACTTAGTAAAAACAAATAATCATTATTGGGAGGGGAAAAAGGCACATCACGTAGAACATTTATAACAGGGACTTCAACAATGTCTGGCTCAGTTGGTAAAGAATCTGCCTGCAATGCAGGAAACCCTGGGTTCGATTCCTGGGTTGGAAAGGTCCCCTGGAGAAGGGATAGGCTACCCATTCCAGTATTCTTGGGCTTCCCTTGTGGCTCAACTGGTAAAGAATCTGCCTGCAATGCAGGAGATCTGGGTTTGACCCCTAGGTTGGAAAGATCCTCTGGAGAAGGGAAAAGCCACGCACTCCAGTGTTCTGGCCTGGAAAATTAAATGGACACAGACACGACTGAGCGACTTTCACTTTTGCTTCACATACAGGGAACAACTCTTTCTCAAGAGTTCCCTGAAATTATATACAGAATTTGGCGTGAAACTGTACGTGTATACTTTTCTTGGGACAGACGTATGTAGCTTTCACCAGGTTCTCCAAGGAGCCCTCTTAAGGTTAAGAACCACACGTACAAGTGCTATGAAGTATTCCTATTCTTGGGACTTCCCTGGTGGTCCAGGGACGAAGACTCCCAGTGCATGGGGCCTAGGGTTTGAGACCTGGTCGGGGAACTGGATCCCACGTGCCACAGCCAAGAGTCTGAGAGCTGCAGCTAAAGATTCCATGTGCCACAACTAAGACCTGGCACAGCCACATAAACAAATAAATAATTTTTAAAAATTCCTATTTTCCCCATCGATTCTATCTTGTAATGATAAGACATTGTTTATTTTGCATAAAGGGTGAAAAGAACAGGATGTTGTTTACAGACAAACATTCCCCTCCTAGACAACCACATGGGGGGAAAGGAAAGCCAGTTGCTATGTACAGTGTCTAAAGGTGAAAGAATTTAAGAGCAAAGAACCACAGTCAAGGTCATCAGCTGAACGCTACTCCCCTTTCGGTCAACTGATGGGGGATTTCCTGGCCTCTGTTTCCTGTGGGCCTTGTGTTTGCCCACTGTCGGGGAAAAGCAGCCAACACCTGGTGATTTTACAAAAGCATTTCCAACACTGTCTCATTTCCCCTTGGAAAAGAGGTTAAGCTGCCTGTGTTTTTTATGTCACCTGCTCACCTGGGCTCCAGTGGGGAGATTTCTTCAACAGAGGGGATGAATAACTGGGCAACTACCCTCCTGTCATCGACAAAAAGACAAATTCAGGCCAATCAGCAGAGTGTTAATGGAAAAAGTGGTGGGGATATAATTACGCCATGGCGACTACTTAATAATACAGTAGTGCATACTTAAGAGTTGCTAAGGGAGCCAGTCTTAAAAGTTCTCATCTCACACACACACACAAATTCTGTAACTGTGTCTGGTGAGGGATGTCACCTAGGTTTACCACGATCATCATTTTGCATCATATACAAATATCAAATCAGACACAGAAAACAAACTTATGGTTACCAAAGAGGAAAGAGGAGAGGGATGAATCAGGCATTTGAGATGAACATATATACTATAAAATGGGGTGTCTCTGATAGCTCAACAGGAAAGAATTTGCTTGCAATGCAAGAGATGCGAGTTTGATCCTTGGTTCAGGAAGCTTCCCCTGGAGGAGGAAATAGCAACCCACTCCAGTATTCTTGCCTGGGAAATCCCACAGACAGAGGAGCCTGGCTACAGTCCACAGGGTTGCAAAAGAACTGAATGAGACTTAATGACTTAATGACTAAATAGCAACATATATATATATAATAAACAATCAAGAGGATCTCTACTTAATATTCTGTAATAAACTATATGGAAAAGAATCTGGAAAAGAATGTGTGTGCATGCTAAGTCACTTCAGTCATGTCCAACTCTTTGTGACCCCATGGACTGTAGCCCGCCAGGCTCCTCTGTCCATGGCAAGAATACTGGAGTGGGTTGCCATGTCTTCCTCCAGAGGATCTTCCCAACTCAGGGATCAAACCCATATCTCCTGTGGTTCCTGCATGACAGGTGGATTCTTTACCACTGAGCCACTGGGTAAGTCCAGATATGTGTAGAAGATATGTGTATATGTAAACTGAATCACTTTGTCGTATACCTGAAACTAACACAGAGTTGCAAATCAAACACATGTCAATTAAAGAGAAACACTATTGTCAATTTTTAAAAACTGCCCCCTCTAAGTTCTTCAAGGGCAGTGACAATGGCGGTGGACATCTGTAGCACAGAGCAGGAACACGGTGAGGACTCGCTGTGAGCTCTTGGAACGTTTAACGTGGACACGGCTCAACACATCGGCACATACTCTGGCAGGTGGACAGAGGGGCCCTTCAAGAGGATCATCTTGCAAGTGTTTCGATGGGTGTGGCAGTGCTCTAGTTGAAACAGGGCACGTGCTTCCACCTCTGGCTCCAGTCACACTTGTGGCAGACAGCGCCATTTGCCCGGACAACATCCCACCTCGTATAGCAAACTAACACAGCGGGGAAAAGGAAGAAGCAGAGTGAGGTATCCTGAGGAAGAGGAGGATGCTCACCAGTATTAAGTGAAAGAGAGAAGGTCACCCTCCCAGGTGGCTCCGAGCCATCCTGTTCACAGCTGACCCCCACCCAGCTACAGCCGATGACCAAACAGACGAGATGGTGTGGGTCCCCTCCTACTAGCATTAAAAACAAAACAAAACAGATCCTACTGTGGAGCCAAGTGATTCATACATCAGTGATTTCTGCACCGAGCAATGTTGGAAACCCTCACATAACAGCCAGATTGCTTCCTGGCAAAGGTACAGAGGCCAAGCGGGGCCATAGCCTTCCAGCTGCAGCCTAGAGACTGGATCCCGGGGAGGAACACACACCAGCGGGGAACCGGAGCTGAGGGTGAACCGTTAGTCACAATGCAGCCTTTAATAGTGCAGGGTGGCCAGATTGAGCAAAGAAAAAGGATGCCCTGTCACATCTGAATTTCAGATACACCACCAGTGACTTTCTAGGATAAGCATGTCTCAGATACTGTACGAGACACATTGTTTACCTGGAGTTTCAAATTTAAACCCAGCATCCACTCTCTTATCTGACAATTCTGGAAAAGGGAGGGAATCTACATTCTTGTAACGAGTCTTCTGGAACCAAACTCTGCCTCCGAATCCTTCCTTCACAACAGAATAAGAGCCACACCCCAGATCTGGAGAACTTAACCAATTTAAACCAGGAAGGGGTGGACAGAGGAGGAGGTGGTTGGGTGGCATCACTGACTCAAGGAACATGAGTTTGAGCAATCTCCAAGAGGTAGTGAAGGACAGAAAAGCTTGGCTTGCTGTACACAGTCAGTCCATGGGGTCGCAAAGAGTCGGACACAACTTAGCAACTGAGCAACAACAAACCAGGAAGTGTTGAAAACCCAATGGCATCTTCATTGCTGACAGTTATTTATTCTTAGCTTCTTTTAACAAGTACTTACTGAGCACCCATTCTATGTCAGGCACCATGCCAGGTGCCTCCATTTCAATCCTGAGAGCCATCACAGCAAACAGCAGGGTCAGGAGGTTAACACACCAAGCAAAGGGAAAGAAAAATTTGATTTTTAAACAGATTCAACCAACTCCTCACTGGTGTCTACGGATACACAAGACACTGTAGACACATACAAGTCTAGCCGGCAGTCAAAGGTGACTTGAGCTTGCAAGACTCAAGACTGGTCATTAATTTATCCTCAAAGACCCTGGCAGAGTCAACAATCTCATCTTCCAACATCAAAGGTAATGAAACTGTATTTTGAGCGGTTCTCTTCTTTCTAATGAAGCTTTTTTTGGTCGTATGATTATTTTATGGGAAGCTGACCTAGGAGTGATACAATTAAAAAGAAAGATGTAGGCTGAGTTCCTGGACAGATAAAGGATAAAGAGCACATGTTGCTTGCAGAGAGCACTTGGTGGGGGCTGGGAGTAGGGGTGGGAGCTCAGGTATGGGTTCTAAAAACCTAAAACATTATTTTTTTTTCTCCCCCAGAAAAGATACAAGTGAACTTACATACAAACCAGAAATATACCCACAGACATGGAAAACAAATTCAGGGTTACCACAGGGGGAAAGGTGGGGTAAGGGAAGAAATCAATTAGGAGTTTGGGATGAACATATAGTACTACATATGGGCTTCCCTGGTGGCTCAGACAGTAAAAAGTTTGCCAGCAATACAGGAGACCCCAGTTTGATCCCTGGGCCAGAAAGATCTCCTGGAGAAGGGAATGGCAACCCATTCCAGTGTTATTTCCTGGAGAATTCAATGGACAGAGGAGCCTGGCTGGCTAAAGTCCGTGGGGTCGCAAAGAGTCAGACACGACTGAGCGGGTAGGCACACACAGTACATAAGGGGAAAAGATCTGAAAAATAGATACACGTGTACGTATAACTGAGTCACTCGGTTGTGCACCTGAAAGTGACACAACGTGGTAAATTTACTTCAACTTTGTTAAATGGTTAAAAAAAAATGAATAACAGTAATTCATCTAAAAAAGCTGCTTCTATAGGTCAGGATCCTAATAGAGTTCATGTCCATACATTCTGCTGGGAGGTCCAAAGTAAGGCTCCTAACATTTACCAACTGTCAAAACCACCTGGGGTGCTTTGAAAAATGCAGCTGTCTGAAGACAGACAGTGGATTACTGGTTGCCTGGGGCTGAGGTTGGAACAGGGAGTGACTGCAAAGAGGCACAAACATCTTTTCGGGGTGATAGGAATGTTCTAAACTTGGATTGGGCTGATGGTTGCGCAACTTTGCAAGTGTACAAAAATCACTGAGTTACAAGACTTAAAATGAGTAAATTTTATGCTCAGCCTCAGTAAAACTGCTTTGTTAAAAAAACAAAGAACAGGACTTCCCTGGTGGTCCAGTGGTTAAGAATTTGCCTGCCAATGCAGGGAACAAGGGTTCAATCTCTGGTTTGGAAGATCCCACAGGCCCTGGAACCACTAAGCTGGTGAGCCGCAGCTACTGAAAACCGCATGCCTAAAGCCCATGCTCCACAACAAGAGAAGCCACAGCAATGAGAAACCCGGACTCCACCACTAGTGAGTAGACCCCATTCACCACAACTAGAGAAAGCCAGACACAGCAATGAAGACCTAGCAAAGCCAAAAGTAAATAAATAAAAATTTTAAAAAGAAATAAGCGAAGAATATAAAGGATAGACTATGCAAGTCACAGAGCTATATCTGTTTAGTGGTAGGAAAAATTCTGAGCATTATTCTTGAGCACTACAAGTAAATAAATTAAAAGTATTCATAAAATTTTCAGTTTCTTATAGAATAGACTCAGAATATCACACCTCAAAGCACAGTTATCGAAACCTCAACCTGGGTAAATTCTAATTCAAGTGTTTCAGTGAGGATTCAGTCATCTGTTATTGTTTTTTAACCTCTCCAGGAGACTCTAGGGTATAGCCAGGTTTGAGCATCACTGATATAAAGCTAAAGGAGGTGAAAAAGGCAAGGTACCTTATTTCTAATATTGTTTATCTCATTTTATTTTACTCAGAGCCATCAGGGATCTGATCATAAAAGAAAATTTTTTGGCCCCAACCAGTTTTTTGTTTTGCTTTGGTTTGGGGAATTTTTTTTTTTTTTTTTTTTTAAATCATGGAAAGGGCAGTGATTCAGGTGCCATAGGATCACAAGAAGTTTGAGATTTTAACCTAGAGAGTGAAGTAACCAGCTTTAAACCAATCACATAGGTGGAATATTTATCCAGGTTATAACTTAAGATCATCAGACATCCAGGGATGTTCCAGAAAAGAATTAATTTCAAATACTCTTGTTCCATTGAGCCCCCAAATCATCAAGTTACTGAGGGAGAAGGAAGCAGGGTGACAGAAGAGAGAGAGAGTGTGGTCTTGCACTGGACACCAATTTGTAACCTGTGAGAGTTTGAACCACACACAAGTTAACTGTTTTCATAATCCAGAAAGCAGAATGTTCTGACTTGCAAATTACATCTCACAGCACTGGCTTTCACACTGAGACAAAGTTCATCCATTTATGGTTCAATAGCCATGGGCCCAACACATCAGACAAGGACACCGAGGCAAAAGTAGGTTCCACAGCTTTTAGGCTTTCTCTTCTTTTTATGGACCTAGTGGGAGACGTGGAATCTGAATTCACATCCTAAGTATTTTACAAAGGCTCCCAGGAAGGGCTGTCCTAGAAGTCTGGTGTGCACAGGCTGAGTCTAGTAGCTAGCACACGGTCATTCTTATCTAGAACTGCTTCCCTAACGATATCAGCGGGTCCAGTGGATAGAGATTTGCTCAGAGAACATCCAGAAGTCTGACCTCAGAGGCCCGCGCTGGCTCCAGTCCACATTCACACACTGGCAGCCCACGTCCTGGTCTCAGTCCTCGTCTAGCTGCACCCCTGCCCGGGGGGTTTCGGAACACACACAGCAACATCCAGGCACAGTCACAGCATCCTGTGCCTCTGGCTCCTTCCTGCAGCGGCTGTTTTGCAGGAACAGAAGCAGCTGAGCTCTGGACCGCACTGAAGAGGAAAAAGGGCCCCAGTCCACCGCACCTGGCCCAGGGAACGGCCCGTGAGATCTCTTGCTCTGTAAGGCCAGATATCTGGTCTGGTGCAAAGAGCCAGGAAAACAATTTTCTTAAAAATAAACAAATTCCCAGGAGCTCAATGGTCTGGACACATTCTTCAGAGATTCCCACGGGCCCTGCTGATAAGCAGTGAGCAACTTTACAAACAACCATCAGGATTCAGACCGATCCCTTACAGGATGACCCACACACCACCACACAGACACATCTTGGAAGAGTCGTTGTGGGTCTGAACCTGGCAGGACACACAGGCACTTCATTTCTACAGCAGGATAACCATCCTTCCCATGTGGGACAATTTCCTGATAAATTATGATTAGGAAAAAATGAAATTTTAAAACACTGTTATTAGTTTAGGTGTGTATTTTTTTCGTTTCTTTTTTCCCTTTTCTTCTCTACTTTGCAGACACCTAATTAGCTATCTACTCGTTAAAAGGCATAGTGTTTAATACCGTACAGAGGGACTTTCCTGGTGGTCGAGTGGCTAAGACTCCATGCTTCCAACATACAGGGCCTCCGTTTCATGCCCAGTCTGGGAACTAAGATCCCACATGCCACAATTAAGACTGCTGCTGCTGCTAAGTCACTTCAGTCGTGTCCAACTCTGTGTGACCCCAGAGACGGCAGCCCACCAGGCTCCCACGTCCCTGGGATTCTCCAGGCAAAAACACTGGAGTGGGTTGCCATTTCCTTCTCCAATGCATGAAAGTGAAAAGTGAAAGTGAAGTTGCTCAGTCGTATCCGACTCTTAGCGACCCCATGGACTGCAGCCAACTTTCCTGGTGGTCGAGTGGCTAAGACTCCATGCTTCCAACATACAGGGCCTCCGTTTCATGCCCAGTCTGGGAACTAAGATCCCACATGCCACAATTAAGACTGCTGCTGCTGCTAAGTCACTTCAGTCGTGTCCAACTCTGTGTGACCCCAGAGACGGCAGCCCACCAGGCTCCCACGTCCCTGGGATTCTCCAGGCAAAAACACTGGAGTGGGTTGCCATTTCCTTCTCCAATGCATGAAAGTGAAAAGTGAAAGTGAAGTTGCTCAGTCATGCCCAACTCTTAGTGGCCCCATGGACTGCAGACAATTAAGACTGGATGAAGCTAAATAAATAAATGATAAATTAAAAAACAAAACTATTACAAGGTGACAAAGGTTAATCTGACAAAGTCCTATTTCAAAATCATTTATGATCTAATAGGAGAGATAAGATTTGCAGAGGGAAAACTAAATAGAAGGTAATTGTAATAATGAAGATGATTAAGATTTTACTCGGCACAAAAGATTCTCAGTAACCCTGAGAGACGGTTATAATCCTTATTTATAGAGATGTAAGCTGGATCTCACAGGGCCCAAGTCATTTTTTTCAAGAATATTAACTCTTAACTGATCACAAATCCATTAACCTTACCCATGGTGACCTCAGTGATCTAAGAATGATATCTTTTATCACATATCATTTCTGAATGTCAAGTCTCTTGACAATATCTTTATTTTTTTTCAATATCTTTAACTTTTTGATGAGATCTGGACAGACTGCAAACTCATTGCTTGGAGTTAACTTCTAACAAAGACCTGCATCCATGCTCCAGTCTTGGAGAGCAAACTACCTCTCTCATCCAGAATCGTTCACTGAACTGCATGCTGGGGGCACAACTGAGTTCCACACCGTTTACTCTTCCCACCAACAGCTCCAGGTCTTCACTATTTTCGCCTCAAGTAAGAGAAACGACATTCTCTTATTCCTCGTGTCAAGTCATTTCTCTTGTCTCCTTGCAAACTCATCCCTAAATATTCTCCTACGAGAAGGCTTCTTGGGCGACTCTGCAGTCACAGGGCTTGAGTTCAGGTTCTGCATTTTCTGTGATCTCTTATCACCCACCCTTTCCCTGACCTCAGCATCACAGGTACCCAAAGTCTTGTCATTTTAACCCTGGTACAATGTGGGGGGCACATCTGTTTCGTTATCCAACTTGACATTAGACCTTACAGATATATTTGGGATAAGGCCGAATGCAAGTGAGTTTTAAACTATTAGTTGACGTTAATAGAGCAATTAAATTAGATCGAATTTTCATGATCATCTCAGTAAAGAGTGCCACTTAAAAAATTAAAATATGAGGGGACTCCTTGGTGATCCAGTGGTTAAGAACTCGCCTGCCAACCCGGAGGACATGGGTTCAATGCCTGGACCCGGAATGAAGATTCTACATTCCCTGGCGCAGCTAAATCCTCAAGTAGCAACTACTGAAGTCCGCTCGCCCTAAAGTTTACCATCTACAAGAGAAATCCAAGTACCACAACTAGATAAAGCCCACACGAAGCAATGAAGACCTAGCACAGTCCAAAACTAATTAGTTAACTTTTAAAAAATTAAAATCCGAGAAAAACTCAAATTAAGAGATCCTGCTGATGAATACAAATGTCTGTGTCTAAATCAAATTTCCAGTACATATTTTTCTCTAATTTTAGAAAGAATATAGCACATTATTTAGATGTTTCTGTTAATGTTAAATGTTTGATTTGATAACACAGTATTTAAGAATAGGGTAAACTAAAACAGTATTAGAAAATGACCCATCATCCCTCCCCCATAAAGGATGATTTTATATGACTTCCTGGTCTTTGGCCAGCTTCAGTTACCATATTTAACATTAAAGTGTACACACAAATGTGTCTCTTTTTTCCTTATCATATGATGAATTGTTTTTACAACCCCAATTTACTAATCACATCCATGTACTTGAATATTTAGGATGAAGGAATGCTTTTGCTACTATAAACATTATCAAACACGTTTGTATATATAACCATCCCAACATTTTAGATGTCTCACCAAGGGTAGATTCCCAGAAATAACACAACCGTGAGAGATGATTAGAACATTGTAAAATCTCCTGATAGAGCATGGCTTTAAAAAAAAAGGCATTATTGGGACTTTACTGGAGGTAAAGTATCTGCCTTGCAATGCAGAGGACATGAGTTTGCTCCCTGGTCAGGGAACTAAGATCCCACATGCCTCGGGACAACTAGAGAGTCTTGTGCCACCGCAAAAGATCCCCTGAACTGTAATCAAGACCCGATGCAGCCAAAGAATATATTGTCTTTAAAAATGCACAGGGCACTGTCTTTGCTTGGCTGCTGTGCTTCAGATCCTTGCTTCACCCGGGGCCTGGATGGCAGGGGCGCCATCTGCTCTAACGCCGGGACACCTGAGCGCGCCCGCCTGCACCTCTCACCTGGGCCCCGGCCGCTGCCCCTCTGCCGGCTGTTGTGCAGCCCCAGCACCTCCAGCTCCGCGATGCCTGGCCTCTCCAGCACAGTCACCTCCACCGTCAGCCGCCCCACCAGCTGCTGGGGTCGCACGCTGACCACGTGCTCGTACTTCCCCAGCCGTCTCTGCAGGAGCTCCTCGTAACTCAGGAGGAAGGCAGCCTTGTCCTTGCTGGGAAGCACCGCAGAGGCTCTGAATGTCTCCGTCCCCATCTCCCTGGAAGGAAGAGAAAAGGCGACAGGGGACTGGAGGAAGCCCGGCGCCCTCAAGTCTAAGGCGGCCCCAGCCAAGCGCTCTCAGTGAGAACCCTCAGCATTCCCCACCAACAAGCCGCCAGCCACCGCAGCCGTCCCCACGATGCACCCTGAGGGGCTTCAGGATGGAGGGAAATAGGAGCCTGACCCATAGTTAGTTATAGGTTATAGTTCTAGGTACTTAAGGTGCGTACCTAAGGACTTGTTTCAATGAGCCCAGACTCTCGCACCTTCCCATATGCAGAAAAGCACTAAAACCATTCACCTGAGACATCTGGGATTTTTTTCTGATTAGCAGTCATGTTCTGATGTTCGACTACATTTATTTTATTTTTTCAGTAGAACCTCCTCCATATCCTAGTCCTCCCTTACCTCTCTGGAACAGTCCCTCAGAGCTACCTGACAGATGGTCTCCAGGGCTATAGCCCTCAAAAATGCCTCCAAGAAAACATAATCCTCAACTTCTAGGTTGCGCGTAACTTTTTCAGTCGACATTAGAAAGAAAAACTAGTATTTAGCTTTGGGAGGAGAAGCAAATGCCTGCACTAGAGGAAGGTGATATGGGTCCGAGGAATCCTGAAGAGCAGGGGTTCAAAGACCACGGAACCCTTCTACTTCTTTCTCCCTGACGCAGACCCGAGGGGGCAAGGGGGAAGAGGACCGACACAGGTGACCTCAAGGAAAAACACACAGGCCCTTCCCCGGTGGTCCAGTGGTCAATACTTCGCACTGCCAACTCAGGGCTGCCGGTTTGATCCCTGGCCCAGGAACTGAGATCCCACATACCACACGAGGCGTGACCAAAATAAATCTGTGATCCAACTACACAAAACTGTGGCGTGATTCTGAACAATTTGTGAAGTGTAAAAAAAAATAATCCTCATAAAGCCCACACCATTTTCTCTAGATCCTGAGAGCGTTTTTCTTCAAAAGGAACAGATAATTTTTTCAACTGGACTAGCAGGAAAGGAAACAAATCTCAGTATACTAGGTGGCTCTGCAGTTAATGTTATTTACAGTTATTCAAAGTGAATTGACTTATTGGTCTTCAATGTACGGCTTCAGTTTATAGACAAAGAATTCAAATACCATGACAGATCAGAATTTAAATGTTGATAATTCTGACAATGCAAAAGTAAATGATTAAGAAGGAAAAGAAAAGGTCGGGTGACATGCAGGAGAGAGAATACTACCATTGAAGATAACAGGGCTCATCCAGGATGGTATAATTCTGCTTATACTGAAGAACAAAAAGAAATAATACAAAAATTTGGAATGCAGAGAGGAAGTGGGAGTATTATAAATCTGCTGAATCCTCTTTCTTCACAGCAGAGAATCAACAATAAACATCTGATCTTTATCATGAAATTTTTTAAAAAGCAAGACTACAGTCAAAGTTATGGTTTTTCCAGTAGTCATGTACAGATGTGAGAGTTGGACCATAAAGAAGGCTGAGTGCCAAAGAAGTGATGCTTTCAAATTGTGGTGCCGGGGAGGACTTTTGAGATCGCTCAGAGAGCAGGGAGATCAAAACAGACAATACTAAAGGAAATAGTCATTGGAAAGACTGATGCTGAAGATAAAGCTCCAATACGTTGGCCACCTGATGAGAAGAGCTGACTCACCGGAAAAGACCCTGAAGCTGGCAAAGATTGAGGGCAAGAGGAGAAGGGAGCAGCAGAGGATGAGATAGTTGAACGGCACCACTGACTCAATGAACATGAGTCTGAGCAAACTCTGGGAGATAGTGCAGGGCAGGGAAGGCTGGTGTGCTGAAGTTCATGGGGTCGCAAAGAGTTGGACATGACTTAAGTGACTGAACAAGAGCAACAATCATAATATTTAGAATAAGGGAGGTAACTACCATAAAACTACAGAAATATCAGAAGTGGATCTTTCTAGGACATGAGAAATGGCGAATGAGGGTGAGTGGGTTTTTGATCATAAACCCTTAGCTACTGTATTGTTAACCAGTTATATTCTAGATTATTAATATGGTAAAAATAAAAAGATAAATCCTTGTAACAGGGTGAAAACAAGATGAGAAGTCAAAGAGGCAGAAAACTTGACACTTGGCTGTAGTGGACTTTTAATTCCTGAATTCAGTGGTGAAGTGAAGTGAAGTGAAGTCACTCAGTCGTGTTTGACTCTTTGCGACCCCATGGACTGTAGCCTACCAGGCTCCTCCGTCCATAGGATTTTCCAGGCAAGAATACTGGAGTGGGTTTCCATTTCCTTCTCCAGGGGAACTTCCCGACCCAGGGATTGGAACCCAGGTCTCCTGCATTGTAGGCAAACGCTTTACCATCTGAGTCACAAGGGAATTCAATGGTACTTACCCATTATCTTCTGTGGTTTTATTCCTCTTCTGTTTTACCTTATCACCATTTCTCTTTTCTCTCTCTGTAATTTCTCCTTGATACACCGTGTCTCCAATAAGCCTGAAACACAAGAGACAGCTGTGTTGACTTAAGAGAAAGAACTTACGGATATCGGGGGCGGGGAGAGATGGGAGAAGGAATAGTTAGGGAGTTTGGAGGGGACATGTGATAGTGGTAAATACCTGCCTGCCAATGCTGGAGACCTGGGTTCGATCCCAGGGTTGGGAAGATTCTCTTGGAGGAGGGCATGCAACCCACTCCGGTATTTTTGCCTAGAGAATCTCATGGATAGAGGAGCCTGAAGGGCTACAGTCCATGGGGTCACAAAGAGTCGGACACGACTGAGTGACTTAGCACACACACATGTGTATAAAACAGATCATCAACAAGGACCTACTGTAGAGTACAGGGAACTCTACTCAATACTCTCTAATAATCTATATGGGAAAAGAATCTGAGAAAGAATGGATATATGCATGTATATAACTGAATCACTTTGCTGTACACCTAACCAACTCCCCAACCTAAAAGGGCCCCTCAACCCTACCTGTCATCTCTATGGCACCCACTACTGTCTGAAGGCAGTCTCATTATTCATCTGTTTGCTTATTTGTTTCTCCCCAGAGGAATTTCTAAAGCAGAGCAACACTCATCTTTTTCAAAGAAGTAGACCAATCACCTTGAAGTGTGCCTGGCCCAGGGTGGGGAGCCATTTGTTGGAGGGAAAGAAAGAGGAAATGAAGGGAAGGAAAGAAGAGAGGAAAGGGATGAAAGAAGAGACAATAACAAGGAGGAAGGGGGAAATGGGGATGCAAAGAAGAAGGCAGAGGGGAGGGAATCAACCTTCTTTCCCATGGACAGTCCTTTGGGTTGAGAATTTATATATTCCCAGGGTCAAAGGCTGTGGTCCTCACAGTATCTCAGGCTCCCTCTGACCACTCTACAGAGAAACCTTCATTCCAGGGTTCACCTACACAGTGAAGTTAGTGATGAAAGCTGCAGCTGGAATCTGCATCTGAAACGTGACTTCCTGGTCCTCAGACCCTCTGTTGAGCATCCTACACGCAACTGTGGTGAAGGCATAACGGGAGATGATGGTAGACTTCACCGAGAACTCCGTCATCAAGGGTTTGGTTTTCTGTTGGAATCAAAAGACACAGTATGTTGTGCACTGGAAACTATCACAACACTGTAGATCAACTATACTTTCAATTTTTGAAAAACACGTTATTTTCCATACACATAGCCCACAAAAGCATGATTCAACTATTTGGGGTTAGGGGTGGTCTTTATTTTCTGTAAGAGAAAATCATCTTCAATTTGGGAGTCCTTGAACTTGTGATTGTTTTCTTTCTTTGTCTTGTCCTGAGTTCCTGTGATCTTCCCCTTCACTTGTTAAAAAAAAAAAAACAACCACAGCTGAACAAGTACATGACAGAGAAACAATTTGCTTAGCCCAGCTTTAAGAAATGAACCCAGTAGGGATGGATAAATTAGAGACTGGGATTAACATATACATGAAAATGAAAGTGAAAGTTGCTTAGCTGTGTCCGACTCCTTGTGACTCCCTGGACTATACAGTCCATGAAACTCTCCAGGCCAGAATACTGAAGTGGGTAGTGTTTCCCTTCTCCACGGGGACCTTCCCAACCCAGGGATCGAATCCAGGTCTCCTGCATTGTACCAGCTGAGCCACCAGGGAAACCCAACATATACACACTGCTGCTGCTGCTGCTAAGTCACTTCAGTCGTTTCCGACTCTGTGCGACCCCATAGACGGCAGCCCACCAGGCTCCCCCGTCCTGGGATTCTCCAGGCAAGAACCCTGGAGTGGGCTGCCATTTCCTTCTCCATATACACACTATTATGTATAAAATAGGGATTCCCAGGTGGCACTGGTGGTAAAAACCTGCCTGCCAATGATGGAGACCTGGGTTCGATCCTGGGGTCGGGAAGATTCTCTTGGAGGAGGGCATGCAACCTACTCCGGTATTTTTGCCTAGAGAATCTCATGGACAGAGGAGCCTGAAGGGTTACAGTCCATGGGGTCACAGAGAGTTGGACACGACTGAGCGCCTTAGCATACACACACATGTATAAAACCCATAGACGGCAGCCCACCAGGCTCCCCCGTCCTGGGATTCTCCAGGCAAGAACCCTGGAGTGGGCTGCCATTTCCTTCTCCATATACACACTATTATGTATAAAATAGGGATTCCCAGGTGGCACTGGTGGTAAAAACCTGCCTGCCAATGATGGAGACCTGGGTTCGATCCTGGGGTCGGGAAGATTCTCTTGGAGGAGGGCATGCAACCTACTCCGGTATTTTTGCCTAGAGAATCTCATGGACAGAGGAGCCTGAAGGGTTACAGTCCATGGGGTCACAGAGAGTTGGACACGACTGAGCGCCTTAGCATACACACACATGTATAAAAAGAGATAATCAACAAGGACCTACTGTAGAGTACAGGGAACTCTACTCAATACTCTCTAATAATCTATATGGGAAAAGAATCAGAAAGAATGGATATATGCATGGATATAACTGAATCACTTTGCTGTACACCTGTAACTAACACAACATTGTAAATCTACTTCAAAAAAAATTTTTTTAACTGTAAAAACAAAAAACAGATACATGCAAGTTTTCCAATTTAACAGAGTTAAATTTGCTTAAAGAATTTAATAAATTATTGGAATTTTATAAGTATGTGAAGCACATAACACTTTTATAAATTTTTAGATCACATTTCTAGGATCACTGAATTGATCACAAGATCAGAGCATGCCTAAAGAAATTCTCATACTTCCAAATCAATTTCAATATCCATTTAGAGAAACTATACTGTGGGGGTTTTCCATCCAGATGACAATCCCACTATTATACAATGAGAATCAACACTGAGCTCAAGAAAGTATTTGGGGAATTAGAACCCCCAAAAAGGAAAGTGTGTGCTAATTACATTTATCCCTAAAGCTTCTGATAAAGGGCAGTAGCTAGAAAGTGCAAATTTAAAAGCTGGTTAAAACTATTCACTGTTCTCTGTGCATCCATAATATGTGTATATGCTTCTATTTCATTATATTGTAATTTCAGCAAAGTGTCTTCATCACGAGCACTGAGCCAAGCCAGAGTTGGGGCGGGGTTGAAGGCAGAGTTTTGGAGACTATTCATCCGGTGGCTGAACTTCAAGTAGAAAAAAAAAAAATCGAACTGCATTTGGAAGATTTTCACCTAAAAAGAAAAGAAGTTCTCTCATTTGGTCTGAGAAGGAATTATTTCAAAACAATGGTTCTCAAGATGTGGTCCACAGATCAGCAACAAGAGTATCACCCAGCAACTTTTGTTAAAAATGCAGAAACTTTAACACGTATATGTGGAATCTATAAAAATGGTACTGATGATCTATCTTCAGGGCAGGAATGGAGACGCAGACACAGAGAAGGGACTTGTAGACACAGTGGGTAAAGGGCAAGGTGGGACGAATTGAGAGATTAGCATTGACCTATATACTGTACTGGGCTTCCCTGGGGGCTCAGCTGTCAAGAATCTGCCTGCCAATACAAGAGACCCAGGAGAAGCAAGTTTGATCCCTGGGTTGGGAAGATCCCTTGGAGGAGGAAATGGCAGTCGACTCTAGTATTCTTGCCTGGAGAATCCCCATGGACAGAAGAGCCTGGTGGGCTAGAGTCCACAGGGTCCCAAAGAGTCGGACATGACTGAAGCGACTTAGCCTGCACATATACACTACCGTGCATGAAACAGACAGCGAGCGGGAAGCTGCTGAATAGCACAGGACGCGCAGTTTGGTGCTCTGTGATGACCAGAGGGGTGGGACGGGAGGGTGGAGGGAGTCTCAAGAGGGAGGGGTTATATGTATACATACAGCTGATTCACGTTCTTGTAAACAGAAACTAACACTGTAAAGCAATTATCCTCTGATTAAAATATAAAATATTTTAGAAGAAAAAATGTAGTTTCTTGGACTCCACCCCAAACTCACAGAGCAAGAATCTCAGGGGACCAGGCCAGCAATCTATGTTTCAACATGCCCTCTAAGGGACTCTGATGTCTGAGAAACACTTTTTAAAATTAGTATCGCTAGATGACACTTCATGTATTTCTGCTATAGTTTTATAATATCTCTAAATTGAGAAGGCTTCCCAGGTGGCTCTGTAGTAAAGAAACTGCCTGTCAAGAATGAGACACGGGTTCGACCACTGGGTCGGGAAGATTCCCTGGAGAAGGAAATGGCAACCCACTCCAGTATTCTTGCCTGGGGAATCCCATGGATGGAGGAGCCTGGTGAGCTATATATAGTCCATGGGGTTGCAAAGAGTTGGACATGACCTAGCAACTAAACAACAATATAAATAGAGAGGGCTTGAATAAATCACCAAAGTTATGTCTTCTTTTGAGATCCAAGAATATAAAGCAAAGCCAAAAGTAAGGAATAAAGCTTTCGATTTTAGGAAATTATTCCTGAAATCAGGAATAACTGACGGCAAAATATTCTTTATGTACATCTGGTCTCTTTAGGACAAAATCTGTTGCCTGACGCCACAGTGTCTGGAGAGAATTTGACACAACAGTAAAAACTGCACACCCTCTTTGTCTCTTTAGATGTTTGAGTTTACAACCCTGCTTTAGTTGGGAGTTGCCCTTGAGCTGCATTTAGATAGTGAGTTAATTATTCCAAACTCTATGCTCTGTCTGATCATGACACATTTTACTGGTTTTGTTTTGGGAACTAGACTTCTACATATTAGAAACACTCCTCAAATGAAGAAGTTATAGTGTAAGCTGCAAAGACAAATATGAAGAAAAAGAAACTCAAGTTCAATCCCATCGCTTAACCAATGTAAGATCAGGATAAGGTACTTGCCTCCAGTCACACAGTGGGGGAGCTAAGAAATCCAGAGTAAAAAGAAATGAGCTATCAAGCCATAAAAAGACATGGAGGAACCATAAATGCATATTCCTAAATGAAAGAAGTCCATATGAAAAGGCTACATACTGTGTGACTCCAACCCTGTAACGTTCTAGAAAGGGCAGAAGTACAATTATTGCAGGGAGGGGCAGTCTGTGAACAGTCGAGCTCAGGATCTCTAGGGCCGTGAAAATACTCAGTTTTGTTGCTGTTGTTTAGTTGCTAATTCATGTCCCAACTCTCTGTGACCCCGTGGATTATAGCCCACCAGTCTCCTCTGTCCATGGAACTCTCCAGGCAAGAAAACTGGAATGGGGAGCCACTCCCTTCTCCAAGGAATCTTCCCAAGCCAGGGATCGAACCCTGGTCTCCTTCATTGCAGGTGGATTCTTTACCATCTGAGCCACCAGGGAATATCAAATTCATGTTCACTGAGTCAGGGATGCTATCTAACCATCTCATCCTCTGCCGCCCCCTTCTCCTTTGATTGACAATGATGGATGCATGCCAAGTCGTTTCAGTCGTGTCCGACTCTGTTTGACCCTATGGACTGCAGACCGCTAGTCTCCTCTGTCCATGGGATACTCCAGGCAAGAATACCAGAGTGGGTTGCCATGCCCTCCTCCAGGGGATCCTCCAACCCAGGGACTGAACCAATATCTCCCTCGTCTCCTGCACTGGCAGGTAGGTTCTTTGCCACTAGTACTACTTGGGAAGCTCCGATACTGATGGATACATGTCATTAAACACTTGTTCAATCTCAGAGAACGTACACCACCAAGGGGGAACCCTAAGGTAAACTATTAAACTTTGAGTGATTATGATGGACCAATACAGGTTCATCTTTGGCTAAAAATGTCCCTTTCTAGAGAATGATGTTGACAATAGCAGAGGTGATGCCTGTGTCAGGGTAGGAATATATAGGAAATCTGCACTTTTCTCTCAACTTTGGTTTAAACCTGAAACTGCTCTAAAAAATAAAGTCAAAGTCTTAACGATACTTTAAACAAAACCCAGTATAAGAATCGGGAGTCCCTAACTTCCAATCCTGCCTCTTCTGTTAAAGGATTGCAGAAGCTGGCCGGTCAAGGCTTTCAAAGTGGTCACTGTTAGACAGCCAGTAAAATACAAAACTGCCAAAACACCGTAAATACAACGCTGATTTAAAAGTTAGCTGTGAACCTCAGAGTTATCACCCCATCAGATCATGAACACTGCAGACAGAGCAGGGAGCTGAATGCTTTCTACACTGGTATCATCTTCTGACATTTCCCCCCAATTTTTTTCTCATCAATTTATCACTTCTTTACACAAAAGTTGAGTACTAACATAGAAAAAATCTCGTTAAGTTTACGCCTTTGATAAACAGAGAGGACAGTTCTAGCATTCTGAACAAAGCTGAGCTTCTTTTGTAGAGGGTCTCTGCCCTGTACTGTTTCGGATGTAATGAAAGATCGGCTACACTCGGTACCCTTGAGACTATCTTTGATGTCACACTGATTTGTTATCATTTATGAGATAATGATCAGCTAGAATTTCACTGCGACTAAAATGAGACAACGCACAGTTCATGGCTCATGGCCCCAAGAGACGGGCTGAGAAAAGTTTCAAGAAACTCTTTTAGTGTTACTGCGCCTGCCTTGTTACTGGTTTCCCACAGGAGGCTGTGTTATTGACACGAACACCCCTTGTCTGGCCGTGATGGCACTGTCTGCTGAAAATCTATTAACGTCAGCTATGCACTCCTGTATCCCCGTCCCCGAAAGCTTTCCCTCCCTCCTCCTGCCCCTCTTGGACTGCAAACACGTGGAAAAGAGGGCTCGTGATTTTTTTTTTCATGCACAGCTCTCAGCATGGAATCAAAATCAAAACCAATTACAAAACTGAGTTTTCTGAATCTCGACCAAGTAAAGAAAAATATATATCCTCCCCAACAGGAAATGGTAATAAGTAGTATTTAGTTAAGTGCAACCCTACATTCTAGGGTGGATTGGGAAGAAATATTAACATACAATCTGTTCCCTCAAGGAGTGGTGGGAAGAAAGTGCAAAAAAATAGGAAGAAAACACAGGAAGATACAAGGAGGCATATGTATTTTTTTATTAGTTAGAAGACTTCCCACAGTGCAGAAGGAGGAGAAAACCAGTGAAGATCGTAGGAGTAAGAAAAAGCTCTTTAAAGAGAGACAGAATTTATATGGAGTGAAAGAGAACAAAACAAAGTTCTAGAAACATAAAAGACACAGAAACACGAATGAACGAGACCACATTCCTGGCACGAGAACAGAGCAGCTTAGTTAGAGGAGGGCGTGTGGGGTGAAGAATATCGGCCAGGTACGTAAAATCGTGAGGAGATAACCACCCCAAGGACAAGCACAGGACCTGGAATGGCAGAGGTTTACAAAAATGTGTTGTAGAAGAAAGGATATTAAATGGTGGCCTCAACCTCTGCCAAAGCACAGTGCTTAAAAATCCAACACGCTTTCCATATTTGTATTCAACTCAGTATTTGGTTTAGGGATGTGGGCAGAAACCAAGACTTCCTGCAACATAATTATTTCTTCATTATTTTTTCCTACAAAAGCTAAACAGATGGAAAAGCGTTTTGAAGCAGGGATGGTCTTAATTAGTCAGGGATCAGGGGTTTCCGTGTGACTCATGTGAGCCGTTTAAGATGGAGCCACACAGAACACATCCCGAATCACCCACGATGCCAACTGGAAAGGTGACCGGGAGTGTTTGCCACGGGCAGTGCCAGAAGCCAGGCCGCTTCCCAGAGGATTATCCCCCTGTGGTTTTATTCTGGGCTAACAATTGTTCCTCAACCACGAGAATAAGTCATCTCAGAGGTGGAAGAGAACCTCAGAAACCACCTCATCCGCTCCCCGACTTGATGGAGCCTGGCAGTTGGCTGGCTCCAAGTCCACAGGGGAAACTGAGGTTGCTCAGCCATTTTTGACTCTTTGCGACCCCATGGACTGTAGCCCCTCAGGCTCCTCTGTCCATGGAATTCTGCAGGCAAGAGTACTGGAGTGGGTTGCTATTTCCTTCTCCAGGGTATCTTCCCAGCCCAGGGACTGCATCTGGGTCTCCAGCATTGCAGGCAGGTGCTTTACCATCTGAGCCACCGGGGAAGCCCCAAGTCCAGAGATCTTAACTATTAATAAACCTCAGTGCTGCTGCTTCTTTTTTTAATGCTTCTTCTTATCTAGAAAAAGTTCACACTGCTATTACATGAAGCAGAAGACCTCTAGACACGGCACCTCCCTGAGGACTGTATTTACTACCACCTTGAGAAAATAATTTCCCCTCTGTAGACAGAGGGTATCATCAGCTCTGAACTGCCTATTTGCAGTATACATTCTATGGCGTGATATTTCCTTTTGTTTAGAGAGGAAACACAGCAGGCAATTATCACCTATATTCAGAAAAAAAAAAACCTATACTCTCTTGAGATAAACCATGATGGAACTCCCCTGGTGGTGCAGTGGGTGAGACTCTGAGCTTCCAGTGCAAGGGATGTGGGTTCAGTCTCTGATTGGGGGACTGAGATCCTGTATGCCCACGTGAATCGTTTAAAAACATGGATGACTCACTCACTTTTTTGTGACCAAAAAATAAAAATAGAAATTTTAAAGATGAACCAAGATGTTGGGAGTAGGGAGACAGATACATACATTACTAGCTCTCAGTGAAGTAACAGTGCCAGCCCCATGCTACCTGCTGAACTGACTGTATTTTCTTCTTTTCTATATCCCTTTTCCTTAGCACCAAGAAAAACAGTAACGTTTTAATACTTAGAAATACTACAGAAAAATGAAATTACTGAAAACTGGGATTGTAGTCAGCATACAAATATTAATATATAGGTCATTTTTATAGATGATAAAGTGCTTGTTACTACATTTTATTAGCTATGTACACTGACAGAGTTGCTGTTGTTGTTTAGTCACTAAGTTGTGTCTGACTCTTTGCGATCCCACAGACTATAGCCCACTAGGCTCCTCTGTCCATGGGATTCTCCAGGCAAGAATACCGGAGTGGGTTGCCATCTCCTTCTCCAAGGATCTTGCTGGCCCAAGGATCAAATCCACATCGCCTGCATTGCAGGCAGATTCTTACCACTTAGCCATCAGGGAAGCCCTATATTGACATAACCTTCTAAAGAAAAAAAGAGAATGTTTAGGCTGAGTGTAATTTTAAAGATTAATAAGACAGGGACTTCCCTGGTGGTCCAGTGGTTAAGAATCCGCCTTCCAATGCAGGGGATGTGGGTTCAGTCGCTGGTCAGGGAACTAAGATTCCACATGCCAAAGGGCAACTGAGCCTGGTACACTGCAATGAAAAATCCCAGGTGCCAATACAGCCAAATAAATAAATATTTTTTAAAAACACTTAATACAGTAGAAGAGGTAGGTTTCTGCTGAGTGTGTTATTGAGTTATGGTGGTGGCAGTAGGGGTGGAGTGGGTCCATTGATGTCCTTTCCATTTGTCTTCTGGGGTAGGAGTAGGGATTATGTGCCTAATTCACAGGACATCAATTTTACATTGTTATATTATTTTCTATATTCTTAATGCTCAGGCATTTGGGGATTTGACCTTGGAGAGGTTGCTCCGCCCTTCCCAGGGTCAGCTGATTCCTGGAGATAGCAAACTTTGCCCTGTGAGTACAGCGTCAAGATACAATCAATCAGTAACAGCACCACCTCCATGCCAGCCACCTACTTTGCCAAGCCCTTGCACACCAGCCAATATTCCCCCTGCCCCAAATCACCCCATGGTCAGACGCTATAGCCCAGAGCCTGCAAAGATTATTTCAGCTATCCAGTCCTACAGTCCATGGGGTCACAAAGAGCTGGACACAACTGAGTGAGTAAACCACCACCCAGTGCTTCGGTTACTCGGCACACCTAACCTGACTCATCAATTCCTTCCTGCAAAAACCCCAATAAAGGCTCCTGGCCATGCTCTCTCCTCTGACCCTGCTTCCCCTAGTGACCTGGTGCTTCTCCACGTGGCCCTGCATGCCACTCGTCCCAGGGGACCTGTGAATGTAAACCTCCTTTGTGATGATCATTTCTGTGTCTGCGTGTCTCACCACATCCGCTCAAAACAAATCTTAGCTGCAAATTTTAGAATCTCTGCTACAAAGGGGATGCCAAGACGTGGCTCTGCCATCGGGAGGTTAAAGTATGACAGCAAATTATTCTCAGAAAACCAGGCCAGTAGTTCTCGAGCACCAGGGAGACTCCGACAAAAAGATACTCCTGCTTTTCAAAAGGTAAACACTGTTGGTATCTGTGATAGCAGAGCGCTTCCTTAAAAGGGTATCTAATTAGTTCAGAATAAAATCAAAGCATGTCCCAGGGGGTCCATGAGCTGGGAGTGATAGGAAGATCTCAGCTGTTGCCAACACATCCTCTTCATTAATCGGAGTAGACAACGTTCAGATTAGTGTGGTACCGCTAGACCGTAGAATACAAGGAAACTTTGGGTAACTAAGGCTCCAGAGGCAGGCAGGAGCCAGAGCGGGGGTGTGGTGGGGGGTGGGCTTAGACATCCTCAGAATTAATCTGACAGGTGATACAAAGTCACTGATTTTTTTCTTTCATTTTAGTCACTAAGTCGCGTCCAACTGTTTTGCAAGCTCATGACCTGTAGCCTGCCAGGCTCCTCTGTCAATGGAATTTTCCAGGCAGGAACTGGAGTGGGTTGCCATTTCCTCTCCAGGGGATGTTCCTGACCCGGGGGATCAAACCCAAGTCTCCTGCGTTGGCAGGCAGCTTCTTTCCCACTGGGCCACCAGGGAAGCCACGAAGCCCCTGAAGACATTTGTGAAAGAGAGTGATGTACCAGACCCATGCTGGAAAGATCATTCTGGTACTGTCTGGATGGGTAAATGAAGTCAACATTAACGAAGTCATATGATACTTGTTAAAGAGAGGCTTTCAACATTCCTGGATTTCTAGAGAAAAATCTGAGATTATATGAAACAGTCAAAGGGTCAAGAAAATCTTTGTAACTATGAATGAAAATAAGATAAACTCAGGAACTTAAAACCTTTATAATGACAAATATTCACATAAACAAAGTTAATAGATAAATGACAGATTTAGGGAAGAATTCTTCCAATTCAGAATACAGAGTATCCAAAACACACAGAGATCTCCCACATACTGATAAGTGCATGCACGCTAAGTCGTTTCAGTCATGTCCGACTCTTTGCAACTCTATAGACTGTAGCCTGCTAGGCTCCTTCCTCTGTCCACAGGATTTCTCAGGCAAGAATATTGGAATGGGTTGCCATGCCCTCCTCCAGGGAATCTTCCCGACCCGGGATCAAATCTATTTCTCTGTCTCCTGCACTGGCAGACAGGTTCTTTACCACTAACGCCACTTGGGAAGCCCATACTGACAATCAGGAGATAAAAATCACAGAAGAGGGCTTCTCTGGTGCGTTAGCCATAAAGAATCCGCCTACCAATGCAGGAGACGTGGGTTCTATTCCTGGCCGAGAAGATCCCCTGGAGAAGGAAATGGCAACCCATTCCAGTATTCTTATCTAGGAAATCCCATGGACAGAGGAGCCTGGTGGGCTACAGTGCGTGCAGTCGCGGAGAATTGGACATGACTTAGGGACTAAGCAACAAGAAAAACTTGAAAAGAAATCACAGTTGAAAAATGGCTGCAGACCTGAGAAACAATTCATGGAGGAACAACTCTGTATGGAGAGAAGTCCAAACTCATAAGTCAGGGGAATACACACTGAAGGACTGATATCACTTTATATTTCAGAGACTGACAAATCAAAGAGAGTGATTTCACTGTTGCTGGTGGAAATGTGCCTCGTCATCATTGCTGATAGAATGGATTAAGACAGAAAGGACTAGGAGTATTCAAAAACTAGTCTGACTACATCTATCACATTTTTTAAAAATGTATGTGCACTTTGATCCAGCAACCCTCCTACTGAAAGTAAAAGCATCCACTTACTAGAAAAAGCAAACAGGTTTTTGCAGCAGCGTTTACAGAGGCCAAAAAATTGAAACCAAACTGAA
Organism: Madoqua kirkii; assembly: GCA_006408675.1. Classification (NCBI taxonomy): domain Eukaryota; kingdom Metazoa; phylum Chordata; class Mammalia; order Artiodactyla; family Bovidae; genus Madoqua; species Madoqua kirkii. Next base: position 29,908 of record SJYC01087732.1, read on the forward strand.
GGCTCAATAATAGAATGCTTGATAAGCTATGGTGTGCCAACGACACGGTATATTTTTCATCATCTAGAAGAAGGGACAGATTTAGGCCAGCTGAGGCACTGTTGAGTGAAAATAATAAGAAACAAATATATTCAGGTGAGAAGGCAGTTGGGTGTATTAGCGATGAGCACAAACTCAGAAGCCAGGCTGTTGGGACCCAAAACCCTTATTTGATCACCTCTTATGGGAAGTGTAATTCTGGATAAGTGACTCTGTTTTCTTGTCTGTAAAATGTGTCTGTATTTGCCTGACCTAGAACACAAGAGATACTCAGGGCAACACCTGACCTGTGGTCAGCATGCAGGGAACAGCAGCTGTATTTACAAGGTCCCACTGTCTGATAGCAAATATGAGAAATCTCAAAATCTCAAAATGTATACAAGGGTCCCCACCTTCTTCTGCTGTTTCTTTTTTTTCTCAGTGGTACTTATCTTCTCCATTCCTAACACATTTAACCATTTATTTATAGATTTTGCCTATCTCTGCCCGTCTTTAGAATTCAAGCTCTATGAAAGGGAGTGTCTTTTGCCTGTTTGCCCGTTGTTGGATTCCCAATGCCTTGAACAGTGCTGGGTAGACAGTGAGGACTCAACAAAATCCTTGAATGAATGAATAAGTGCATCTATGTCTTGCTGGGAGCAAGGGCTCCTCCCTTTTTTATGAATTTTTACTGAAGAATTGATGCTTTTGAACATGGTGGTGGAGAAGACTCTTGAGAGTCCCTTGGATTGCAAGAAGATCCAACCAGTCAATCCTAAAGGAAATCAGTCCTGAATATTCATTGGAGGGACTGATGCTGAAGCTCCAATACTTTGGCCACCTGATGTGAAGAACTGACTCATTTGAAAAGACCCTGATGCTGGGAAAGATTGAAGGCAGGAGGAGAAGGGGATGACAGGATAAGATGGTTGGATGGCATCACTGACTTGATGAACATGAGTGTGAGCAAGTTCCAGGAGTTGGTGATGGGCAGGGAAGCCTGGCGTGCTGCAGTCTGTGGGGTCACAGAGTCAGACATGACTGAGCGACTGAACTGAACTGAAGTATGGTTGATTCACAGTGATGTGCTAGTTTCTGCTGTTATACACATACCTATATCCACTCCTTTTTAGATTCTATTCCCATATAGGTCATTACAGAGTATTGAGTAGAGTTTCCCTGTGCTATACAGCAGCAGTCTCTAACCTTTTAGGCACCGGGAACCCGTTTCATGGCAGACAATTTTTCTGTGGACCAGGAGGCTGAGGGATGGTTTTAGGATGACTCAAGTGTGTTATATTTATTGTGCAGTTTATTTCTATTATTATTATATTGGCTCTACCTCAGATCATCAGACGTTAGATCCTAGAGGTTGGCAACCCCCTCAGTATTCAGTACCCCACTTGTGGTCAAACCAACCGGGTACCAGGTGTGTAGGTGTCGCGGCCCCCCTGCCCCCGCATTTATGTTCACATATTGAAGGGGTCTCTGGGCCTAGAAAAGAAAACAACAGTCTCAAAGGCCCTTGCTGAATCATCTAACTTTGGAGAAAACAAAACCGAACTTTAGGTCCCACTCAGATGCTCCAGGCCGGTTGCATCTATCTGGGACTTATCACCTCCTGTCCAGAAACCTCCCACCCCCTACACCTGCCCAGAAGACTTATCACCCCTGCCCAACTACAAATGCCATCTCGACTAAAGAATACCCCAAACATCCCGCCTGATTAACATTTCCATTATCGCTTCCACAAACCTCCCTATGAACATGGAGCCTCCCTGATCCCTCTGGGTGCTCAGCCTGGTTGTTAGGCTGACTGTCGCCCCTCCTTGCCTGAATAAAGGCAACCTACTTCTGTTGAGGTCATCTCTCCTTTTCTGCCTCGGCCCAAACTATACCTTACACACAAGTCTGTCTATGATTATGTGAATATGCAGAAAAACAGAAAAAGACAGGATAATAAATTTGGGGAGGCAGGAGTGGGAGGATGGGGAGGAGGAAGCCATGCAGGAAATGAGGAGAATACAGAGTCCCGGTCCAAATAAAGGTGGGAATGACTCTGACATTGGTCCTGAGCAGTTCAGCAGGAATTCAGACACCAGCCAGGAGCAGGGGGTAAACGGCTTGGGCTTATGGCTTATCCCTGAGGGTGTGCGGAGGATTCCGTAGCCTCAGAGAATGAAGGCATGTCCCCACACTTGGATACATCACTGTACACACCGTGGGAAGGAAGGACTGAGGTCATTTCAAATAAACACTTAGAATCCTGAACGTCTTCCCAAGTTCCATTTGGGAGCTTACAGCAAACACCGAGAGCCCGGCCCAACTTCTATCACAGGACGCTTCAGTCTACAAATGGGAATCCTCTGCTTGCCTTCACTGTTTGCTTCCTAACACCATCTTTATTTCCTGTGTAAGAACATTATTAAAAAAGGGAAAGGTTCACTTAGGTGTTAGCTTTTTTCTAAGAAGGTCTTTGAAAATTTCACATTTCGTCCTTATACTTTTACTGGAATAATCAAGTCTCTTTTCAGAAAAACATCCACTTAAAAAAAAATTTATCAAAGAAAGGTTTATAAAACCTATGCTGAGGACTTCATGGTGGTCAACTGGATAAGGCTCCATGCTTCCAATGCAAGGGGTGAGGGTTTGATCCCTGGTTGGAGAACTAAGATCCCCCATGTTGTGAAGCCAAAAAAAAAAAAAAAAAACATGACAATATCATCATAGTAAACATTTTTTTAAAAAGCTATGCTGTTTCACATTCAATTTCTTCTACATGTAACTGTAAGGTTTGGAGTGGCTGCGAGCATAGCTGTTACCTGTTTCCAAATACATAGACTTGTGAGGGGTACAGACTTTTAAGAGCATTTATGTGAATATACGTACCAGCCTTTGCAACAGCCTGACTTGCCTTGGGATCCTGAGTCCAACCTAGAAGGAAGGAAGAGACATGAAGTACGATTGTGAGGTCATTCTCATGTGAGTTAGCTACACGAAGAGGGTTAAGGCCCATGAAGACACACGAAGGGTTATCCATCACCTGAAAAGCAGTTTTGACTTTGAATCAGGAAGCACCCAGAACAAGATTAGAATTCGTGCTTCTCAGACCTGGCTGGCTGCTTAACCCACAATATCACACCACCTCCTCATCTGAGGGTTCTTACATCTGTTAGGGGAGCAGATGAAATGACCAGAACAGAGTTCCCTAGAATATCTGTATTCAGGGACTTCCCTGGCCAATGCAGGGAGCTGGGGTTCAATCCCAGGTCAGGGAACTGGGTTCCACATGCCTTGCAGTCAAAAAAGCAAAACATAAATCATAAACAATACTGTAACAAACTCAACAAAGGCTTGAAAAATGGTCTACATCAAAAGAAAACTCTTAAAAAAAATAGTATTTGTATTTGGTTTCCATTTATTTTTGGCTTGAAAATCAACTCTTTGCTGTTGTGTCTGTTAGAATGCGTAAACATGTCCGCCTGCCTCTGATGGGTTCATTCATTCCGGTCAAAACCCCAGGAAGTTCTGGAGGCAAAACTGAACTTGCCTTGAACTTTCTTACTGTGTTTTTTTCTGGATGATTTGCTATACTTTCCCACCAGTAGAGGAGGGGCACAGGGATAGCATCCTTAGTTTTAAAAATCATCTAATAATTAACCAGCCCCTCCGGACTCATGCAGAAATCCTAGCTGGTTGCCAACCATTTCTCAAGATAAATCACTGTTTAAAGAACAGAAGTGTGGACTCCACTGCTGTGAGTAATAAGTTGGCCTTCCTAGAGGGCAGTATGACAATGTCGATCAAAACCTTGGAAAATATGCTTAAACTCTGCATAAACCTTTTTTAACAGCTTCGTAAGGTCTAACTTACGAACAATGACATTTGTTCTTTTAATGTGCACAATTCAATTTTTTAAAATATATTCACAGAGCTGGGGAAACCATCACCACAATCAGTTTAGAACATTTTTATTCCCAAAGAAACCTTGCTTTATCTCACTTCCAAACCCCAGCTTTTCCCTGGCTCTCAGTTCAGTTCAGTTCAGTGCAGTCGCTCAATCGTGTCTGACACTTTGTGACCCTATGAACTGCAGCACGCCAGGCCTCCCTGTCCATCATCATCTCTCTTTAAGTTCACTCAAACTCACGTCCATCGGGTCGGTGATGCCATCCAGCCATCTCATCCTCGGTCATCCCCTTCTCCTCTTGCTCCCAATGCCCCCCAGCATCAGAGTCCCTTCCAGTGAGTCAACTCTTCGCATGAGGTGGGCAAAGTACTGGAGCTTCAGCTTCAGCATCATTCCTTCCAAAGAAATCTCAGGGTTGATCTCCTTTAGAATGGACTGGTTGGATCTCCTTGCAGTCCAAGGGACTCTCAAGAGTCTTTTCCAATGCCACAGTTCAAAAGCATCAATTCTTCGGTGCTCAGCTTTCTTCACAGTCCAACTCTCACATCCATACATGACCACTGGAAAAACCATAGCCTTGACTAGAAAGTACTGGAGCTTCAGCTTCAGCATCATTCCTTCCAAAGAAATCTCAGGGTTGATCTCCTTTAGAATGGACTGGTTGGATCTCCTTGCAGTCCAAGGGACTCTCAAGAGTCTTCTCCAATGCCACAGTTCAAAAGCATCAATTCTTCGGTGCTCAGCTTTCTTCACAGTCCAACTCTCACATCCATATACGACCACTGGAAAAACCATAGCCTTGATTGGACGGACGTTTGTAGGCAATGTAATGTCTCTGCTTTTCAATATGCTATCTAGGGTAGTCATAACTTTTCTTCCAAAGAGTAAGCGTCTTTTAATTTCATGGCTGCAATCACCATCTGCAATGATTTTGGAGCCCCCAAAAATAAAATCTGACACTGTTTCCAGTGTTTCCCCATCTATTTCCCATGAAGTGATGGGACCAGATGCCATGATCTTCATTTTCTGAATGCTGAGCTTTAAGCCAACCTTTTCACTCTCTTCTTTCACTTTCATCAAGAGGCTTTTTAGTTCTTCTTCACTTTCTGCCATAAAGGTGGTATCATCTGCATATCTGAGGCTATTGATATTTCTCCCGGCAATCTTGACTCCAGCTTGTGCTTCTTCCAGCCCAGCGTTTCTCATAATGTACTCTGCATATAAGTTAAATAAGGCCCTAAGGCACCCGTTAATCTACTTTGTCTCTATGGGTTTACTCATCCTGGGCATTTCTAATAAATAGAATCGTACAATATGTGGTCATTTTTTTACTGGCCCTTTCCACTTAGCATAATCTTGTGGATTTATTAGCACTTCATTCTTTTTTATGTCTGAATAATAGTTTATTGTGTGGATACATCACATTGTGCTTATCCACTTCCCAGTTGTTGACTCTTAGGTTATTTCCACCTTTTGGCTACTATTTATACTGTGGAACTTGCATGGATATTCACATAGATGTCTCTGTGTTTATTTCCTTTTAAGTGGAATTCCTGGGTCATATGGTAAATTTAACTTTTGAGAAATAGATACACCAGTTTGCAAAGTAGCTGTAACATTTTACATTCCCACCAGTATCCATGTCTTTTAATTTAGAAATCATACTTTCAGGAAAGTATCAATTTGGGGGGGGATGTCAATACAAAAAAAATGAAAGCAGGAAAAGACTTCTTTGCAACTTTTGAAACAATTGTGAATCCTTGGAAATAGCCTAACATATTATTTAAACGTGGTTTGGTTAAATATATTATGATATAGTGATTAATCAGAATACAGCTATTAAAAATAATGATACGGACCTATATTTATTGACATCAAATGTTAGTTTTACCGGACTTCTGAGCTGTTCACTAAATATTTCTCTAGCTGTCTGCTGGAAGGATTGCATTTCCTGGCCCTTGGTGGGAAGACAGCCACATGACTGGTTCTGGCCAATAACTTCCGAATGTAAGTGGCCTTGTCACTTCTCCACCAAGGACTCGGAAGGTATGAGATTCTCCAGAACTGCCTTTTCTCACCTGCACAGTAAGTAGTAACATTTGAGAGGTTGCTGCTCCATCAAGTCTAAGGTCACACTTGCTCCACTGACACCACAAGATGGGTGTCATACAAGCAAGAAAGAAACGTTCATCTAATTTATGGTTGCCAGGTAGTGGGGAGAAGGATGCAGAGAAGGGATGGTTAGGGCCTTTGGGATGGACATATACACACTGCTGTATTTAAAATGGAGAACCAGCAAGGACCTACTGTATAGCACAGGGCACTCTGCTCAACACCATGTGATAGCCTGGACGGGAGGGGGTTCTTGGGGAGGATGGATACATGCATGTATTTGTATGGCTGAGCCCCTTTGTTGTCCACCAGAAACTATTACAACATTTTTCATTGGCTATGCTGCTGCTGCTGCTGCTAAGTCGTTTCAGTTGTGTCTGACTCTGTGCGACCCCATAGACAGCAGCCCACCAGCCTCCCCTATCCCTGGGATTCTCCAGGCAAGAACACTGGAGTGGGTTGCCATTTCCTTCTCCAATGCATGAAAATGAAAAGTGAAAGTGAAGTCGCTCAGTCGTGTCTAACTCTTAGCAACCTCATGGACTGCAGCCTACCAGGCTCCTCCGTCCATGGGATTTTCCAGGCAAGAGTACTGGAGTGGGGTGCCATTGCCTTCTCCGTAATCGGCTATACTCCAATATAAAACAAAAAGTTTTTTTTAAAAAGAAATAAATGTTTGTCATTTAAATTATTGCAGTTTGGGGGTTCTTACCCCAGTTTCAGCCTGGCCTGTCCTCACTGATACAGTCAGACACACTTTGAATGATTAAATCAGGTAACAAAATGCTATCTTTACCGATCTCGTTTAAGTGTCTGTATGTGCAGAATGCACCCAAAATTTTAATGGCAATTACCTCTGGATGTCTGAATTTTTTTCTTTAAATTCTTCTGTAGTACCTTAGTTTTGTATCACTTGCAAACAGAAAAAACAATAAAGATATTTCCATTCTGTAAACTAAAAACCTGGTTTAATCATGATCCTCTTCTGATTCCTTCTGAAAACAGATAAGTGCTACTGTAAATTACAATTGTAAGCCACCGCAGAGTCTCCTAATCTACAGAAGATGGAATAGGAAGAATTAGAATAGGATTTCAGTTGACATATGCTCTGACGCCACTAGGAGGCTGCTGCTTTCTGTTTCTAAAATGAGGTGGAATGATTTGAACAGTCCAAAGGAAACCAGAATCAGTGTCCTGGGCAAGGTCTCCACCAGTTCTGCAGGTTCGTCTCAGGCCTCTCCCTTCCTAAAATTGTGGAATCGACTGGGGACCACTTAAAATAACTAACCATGGTCAGAAGGGAAGCCTGGCCCTGCTCAGGTATTATGTTCTCTGGTTGATCTAAAGTATTCTCTCTGAAGTCTTCTCCTTTGAAGAATAGGTTTTCCAAGAAAATAAACAAGTATTCAGCAGAACAAGAGAAGTTGGTTTTTCATTTTTGAGGTGGCTATCTGGTATCTCAGGGGATCACCATGGCAACACTTGAGTCCAGATTTAGACACAGAACAAACCAGAATCAAAACTTCCTGGTGCACAGAGATTCCTGGTGCCAGCTAGGATTAGAAGTGGAAATGACATTAATGTCATCTTCATTGTTTTTAGTTAGGAATTCCTGACCCCTTTTATTGTTTGAGAGCTTTCCTGTTCCCCTATAAGAACCTGGAAGTGGGGGTTAAGGACAGGTAACCGAATCCAGCTTAAAGGCAAGGAGTGTTCTGAATAATAAATAACCTCAGAGCATGGGCCCCAAATCACAGACTTATGAGATGGCTCAGATAGGAATTTCTACTCCTTCCAAGCTGAGCTTACTTCTCCAGTGCCAAAACAGATGTCCAGACCACAGTATTTAATAAGAAGTATCAGCCACAATCTTTGCCATGAAGGACCGGCCATACTACCTAACATCAAAGAAAATACACTCAGGAAAACTTACCAGATGAGCTAATTTTTATAAGTACAAAGAAAGTGGGGAAAAAAGAAGAGTTCACTACACTCTCAAGTGACCACGAGAGGCTCTACGATGGAGGGATGGCTTGAAGTCAGTGTGTAGGATGTTGGTTCGAGTGGAATAAAGGGGGAAGACAAGTTTAAAGAGAATCAGGTTGAACATGAGAACCATGTTGAGAAATCACTCATTATCTGCCTCTTCAACTCACATGGACCAAGCAGCATTTACCACCAGAACATGCATGGGTGGCTGAAGACTGCCTTTGCACCAAGAATGTAGCAATAACCCCATCAGAGCTGGGGGAATGGAATCCCCATCTATCCCACCATCAGACGGTCCAACTACAGGTGAAAAACAGCTTAATGTTCATCATCTGGATAAAAGAGATGGTATTTTCCCCCCAGGATCAATCACAGGGCTAGATCAGGATCAGGAGGTAAGAGAAAGCATTCCAGAAAGTCCACAGATGGGGAAGAGCGTGGGAAGGAGGAGAGGAGTGAGGGGTATTTGAAATACACACAGTACACACGTTCCCTTTAGGGATGGGTGCTTTCACGACCTGGGTCCACTGAACGAGAGACAGAAAGGCCGGATTCAAGCCCTCATTCCTTCCGAGCTCTGCCACCAGCTCTGACGGTCTAGGTTCCATCACAGAGCCAGGAGTGGCTGCATTGAGGCCAGTCTCAGCCACGCACCATCAGATGGCTGAAGACCTGAGCTCCTAGTGGGCTCTGTGCCAGGAATTTATCCACCCATTGGCCTGCATCTCCCGAGGACATTCCGAAGCCAAGACCAGGAACTCAGCTGCCTCAGAGACCTGGCCAGCACCTGACAGCGAGCCCAGGGTGACAGGCTGGGCGGCACGGGAGATGCCAGCCATCACTTGGGCTGAGGACACTCAGTCGTCAAAGAGCCTCCCTCTGGGAATTCTCTATCACTGGCACAGACGTTTTCTTTCGGAGAAATGGGGCTGCATGTTGTTCGGCTACGTGCCACGTGCCATGTGGGAGAAGAAACTTCATCTGGGGTCGGGTAGGGGGTTGAGTGGGCTGAAATTTCAAACAATTTCCAGGCAGCTGGGAAAACAATAACAAAATCCAAACCAACCAGCCTTAGGTGAATCACCCTCAGTTGCTTTCATCCCTGAGAAACAAGGCATGTGGACCTGGCTTATGGGAAGATAATGAAGAGGTCGGGGACCCTCCCAGCAGGAAACAAAAAAAAGCTCAGGTCTCCATCCGATGTGGCTCCATCTTCCTAAACCGACCATCTGTTCCTTAGATACTGAAAGCTTGCAGGGGACTTTTCTGGTAGTCTAGGAGCTAAGACCTCCAATGCAGGAGGTATAGGTTCAGTCCCTGGTTGGGGAGCTGAGATCCCGAGTGCCTCATTGCCAAAAAACCAAAACATAAAACAGAAGCAATATGGTAATAAAGTCAATAAAAAATTAAAAAGAGAAAGCCTGCAGGACTTCCAGCTGAACCTCTGACAGCATGTGTGCAGGGCTCCTTTACATTACAGCATCCATCCAGGACTTTGGGGGAGTGTGTGTTAGGAACACAAGGTCACACAGGACTCATTGCTCAGCTCTTAGGACTTCCCCCCTCTTCTCCCCAGTCCCACCCCCAGAGAAACCAGACACGGCTAGTTCAGAAGTGAGCCAATCTCGGGAATCTCTCCCACAATATCCTTCCTCATCCAGCCTTACAACTCCACTGAAACAATCACAGCCCTGCACATAAAGGAGATATGACTGAGTGGTCTGGGGCTCACAAGATCTTGCCTTGACTTTATTTTTCAAAGAATTTAAAAAAAAATTGACTTGATTTTCTGTGTTTTCCCAAATGCAAAGTGGTAGATTACAAAAGTTAAAAGTGCAGAAATGCTCAGTTCAGGGACTTACAAACAGATCACCACAATGAATGTGTTACTGGAAGCAGAGGTTCAACACTATCTGTGTGCTAGGAGATAAAAGTTAAAGTTGTCCTTAAACAGACCACATCAAGTTGTAAATATGAAAGTGGTGCAGTCTTTGGAGGAGTCACTGAGAGCACAGCTTGGCCGTCAGGGCACTTTTGTTCTAATTCAGGCTCTGAAATATCCCCTTGGGCGCATCACTCCCCCTGGGGGGATTTCCAAGGTTCTTCTCCTTGGAAAGGAAGCTTGCTGAGGCTTTCCTTGCAGTGGTAGGGATTCAATCAGGCTGTTCATAAATAATAAAAATGGCTCATGAGACCCGAGTGTTACTATATGTAAGTGCTTAACCTGACAGAGTGGGTTGATTATTTTTCATTTAATAGTTTATTATTACTTAGAAGCTGATGAAAGGTAAGCATCAGGATCCCTCACTTGCACAGTCCCTTAACAATGATGACATTGGGCTTCCTCAGTGCTCAGTAGTAAAGAATCCGCCTGCCAGTGCAGGAGACACGGGATCGATCCCTGGTCCAGGAAAACCCACATGCCACAGGGCAACTGAGCCGGTTCATCACTACTACTGAGCCTGTTCTCTGAAGCCCGTGCTCTGTAGCAAGAGAAGCCACCGCCGTGAGAAGCCCTCGCACCAAACTAGAGCAAAGTCTGAACAGCAGTGAGGACCTGCAGGAGCCGAAAATAAATAAATAAATTACCAAAAAAAAAGTCTGAGAAAAAAGTTATTCTAAAATTATGTTGCTTGTCAGTCTGTCAAAATGTGTCGTTTGTTGTGATTTATCATTCTAAATACCTGTTCAAGGGCACTCGAAGCCAGTGCACTGGGACAACCCTGAGGGATGGGATGGTGAGGGACGGAGGAGAGGGCTCAGGATGGGGGACACATGTACACCCATGGCTGCTTCATGTCAGTGGATGGCAAAAACCACTACAATATTGTAAAGTAATTAGCCTCCAATTAAAATAAATTAATTTTTAAAAATAAATATAACAATTTTAGCACAGAATTTTGTCAAGAAGACTTTGCCAATTATGTAAACTTGATTCCCCTCTCAAAAATTTAGATCCACTCCAGGAACCATTAACAATGCTATCTTTCAGATAATGAAAGAGACCCAGAGATGTTAAATTACTTGCCCAAGTACACACAGCCAGCAGGCAGTGGGATCCAGCTTTGAAGCCAGGCAGCCTGGTTCCACTTGGAATGGTGTTAACTATATTTGTTAACTATATACTTTATTCTTATAAATTTCTATATAGAGCTCCTAGAAAACTCTCCATGAAACTCAATACCTGGTAGCTACTATTATTCTGTAAATTAAAAACTGTTTTTATAATAATGGGAATGCAGTTCCATCCTTATTTAAAGAAAGCGTATCAATCTGAAAGCAGACTGATTTTATACAAGACATTTGCCTTAAAAAAGTGCAGTTAACTTTATTTTAAAAAATTATTTATTTATGGTTGCGCCGGGTCTTCATTGCTGCACAAGCTTTTTGCTCGTTTCAGCGAGTGGGGGTGATTCCAGTCGCGGTACGCAGGCTTCTCATTGTGTTGGCTTCTCTTGTGGTAGAGCATGGGCTCTCGGGAGTGTGCGCTTCACTAGCTGCAGAACATGGGCTCAGTAGTGGTAACTTTCGGGCTGTAGAGCACAGGCTCAATAGTTGTGGCCCAAAGCATGTGGGATCTTCCCCCATCAGGGGTGGAACCCTCATCTCCAGCATCGGCAGGTGGATTCTTTACCACTGAATCACCAGGGAAGACCAAGACTTGCTTTTTAATATTAATTTCCTGAAAGATGCTTTCAAAGCTGTATCAGTCTCAATGTGGTCCATGCATTACCCACATCAGGACCATCGGGGTTCCATCCAAACCTAGTGGATGGAAATTGATGGGAGTAAGGCTCAGGAATCTGAATTCTTAAAGAGCCCCTGAGTGCCCTTCTGCAAGATGAAGTTTGAAAACCACTGAAGATAGTGGGTTTATTACACTATGGGTAATACTGTTTATAGATGAGGTGTGGGGGAAGAAGCATCTTGAATCTAGCATATATTAGTAATATTTTCAGTTAAAGACAAGTGATAGGAATTACAATGCAGGCTAACAGGCAGATTCAGGTACATTAAAATTCACAAGTTCACTGACATCTAAAAATTGTTTGTGCTCAGTTGCTCAGTCATGTTTGACTCTGTAATCCCATGGACTGTAGCTCAACAGGCTCCTCTGTCCATGGGATTCTCCAGGCAAGAATACTGGAGTGGGTTGCCATTCCTACCATTTCCTACTCCAGGGGAACTTCCCAACTCAGGGATCGAACCCGAGTCTCCTGCCTCTCCTACTTTGGCAGGCAGATTCTTTATCATCCAGCCACCTGGAAAGCTCTGAAAGCTGTTCACCAAATACCACATGTGGAACTAAAATATGACAAATGAACCTGTCTACGTGAAATACCAACAGAGTCAGGGACATAGAGAATAGATTGATGGTTGCCAAGGAGGAGGGGGTGGGAGAGGGTTGGACTGGGAGTTTGGGGTTAGCGGATGCCAACTATTAGCTACAGAATGGATACACAACAGGTCTTACTGTATCTCACAGGGAACTATATTCAACACCCTGTGACAAACCATAATGGAAAAGAATACGGAAGAAGAATACGGGACTTCCTTGGGAGTCCAGAGGTTAAGACTGTGTGGCCAATGCAGGGGGTGTGGGTTCGATCCCCTGGTTGGGGAGCTAGGATCCTTGTGGTGTGGCCAAAAGATTAAAAAAAAAAAAAGTAAAACACAAATAAGTCACAGTACAGTGACCCAATCAAATTATATAATAAAAAAGAATGTACATATGTATAACTGAATCACTTTGCTATACAGCAGAAACTAATACAACTATAACTGTATTGTAATTCAACTACAACTCAATAAAAACAAATTTTAAAAAATGGTTCACATGTAAGTTTGAAGGCCATA